>JAOXYF010000020.1:5334999-5359391 GCA_028565775.1 Sternarchorhynchus goeldii | reverse complement strand
TTATGTGAACCCTCTTTATCTGAACCCTCTTTCTTTATGTGAACCCTCTTTATCTGAACCCTCTTTCTTTATGTGAACCCTCTTTATCTGAACCCTCTTTCTTTATGTGAATGCTTTTTCCCAGAACTGCTTGGGAGTCTCCCCTCCCCCACCCTTTCCACACTGACCCCTCCCTATCTTCTGTAAGCATATATGAGGTAGCAGGGCATGCTGGGATAGGCTCTTAACGGAGCCTGGCAAGGCCTGCGGGTAATTGGAGGGGGGATGAGGGAGGGGGGGGTGACGTGTTTCAACTTCTCGTCTTAGATGTGCTGCAAACCATCAAAGCACAGTGGATGGTGGTGGGGGTTTTACACACACACTCACACACACACACACACACACACACACACATACACACACACACACACCACCTCCTCTCACTGCCAAAAGCACTTTAGCTTTGACTGATGTATTTGTTGTTCCACTCTCCAAGATTTCTGTCAATATGTCAGTATGTGGTCCCGAATGCATAATGAGATAGTGTGTTGACTTATTTTATCACTGCTGTGGCAGACAGCGCTGTCTGAAATGGTGTGTGTGCGCGTCTGGGTGGGTTGGGGATCCTTGAGGGCCCGGTCACACTGACATCCAAGGGCTGCTCACTCTATCTATGCATTCTAACATCAAACCACATCGTTCTTTTTGAACATTTCAGCAGAAACGCTACAACTAAATGAATTTACTCTGCTTAAAATTAGTCTAAAAACATATACCAGACATTAAAATACATTAAAATACAAACCAGACATTGTAGTAGAAGTAGCAGTAGTAGTAATTAACAGGAATAATAAAATTGTAATTTATTTACTAAATGTAATTTTCTTTACTAAATGTAATATAGCAGAATGAAGTGTTTCTTACGACCGTCCTCAGCCACCACTTCCATGGTGTAGGTGCTGTTCTCCTCCCTGTCCAGAGCCTGCACTGCCTTCAGCTCTCCCGAGTACTTCCCAATAGAGAAGTATTTCTTAGTGTCTCCTCGTAGTGAATATCTGCACAAGAGCCAGAGGTTCTGATGTAAAGAGACCTTGGTGGGCACTGTCTTGTGTTATGAGTGATGATGATGAAGATGATGATGAAGATGATGATGCGTGTAGCGTATGGCACAGAACACAGGTGCTACAGTTACAGTCACGCTGCCATGCAAGAGCAGAATACTGGGAGATGGAGTTCTTTTCGATTTTTTTTTTAATGAACAGCCGAATAACTTTATTCATGTTAGATTCAGGTAGAGAGAACAATAAGAACATTTCCTAAAGCGCCAATTTTAATTTTCTTGGATAGCGTGTCTCAAACAGACCTCACAAAAGGAGCACTGCTACCCTCCGCTGCTGGGTAAATAAGTAATTCAAGAATGTTATTTTAATGAAATACCTCCACTGCATTCTCAGCTATTGTAAATTTTATAAATGTCATAAATATTATATATGTCAATAAAAATCGACTTACCTGATTGGATGGGAGTCGGGGTCATAAGCCCTGATGGTAGCAATGACACGTCCTGGCTCCTCACCCTCTCTGATCGTGACCTCGTAGTGACTCTGCGTCAGGACAGGACCCTCGTTGATATCATCGATGAAAATGGAGACCGTAGCGGTGGAGGCAGGGCCATACCTGCCTCGCACCAGAGCCACAGGGTTCTGTGCGCTGAGTACCAGGATGTACTCGTTCTCCCGCTCGAAATCCAGCACCTGAGGGAAAACACCACAGACTACACTGGAAGTGTCAGAAAACAAAAGTGAAGTCCAGCATCGCTGTACGACGTAGGTGGATTTTAAAATTAAATCGCCTGCTGTGTCGTTGGTAGATAAAACAGCACAACACGACAGATCTGGTACAGGCACTGAGCTGCTGAGAAACGCTGATCTCAGATCTCAGGAACCGTCTCTCCACACACGGCCTGGACAGAGGACCCGTCTCTCCACACACGGCCTGGACAGAGGACCCGTCTCTCCACACACGGCCTGGACAGAGGACCCGTCTCTCCAGACACAGCGAATGCGTCACCACCAACAACAGATGGGTAACTGAGTGCTATATCACAGCTGACACCACATCCAGTTAAATGTAGGCCAGACAGTTCTCCAGAAGCAGCATGCATTCGTCATTCCTACAGGAGAAATGTGAACACTGAGCTTTGTGGTCAGTCTAAATATAAACAACAGAATATGAATATGCACAAACACCCCATAAACGGAGACAGAGAGAGAGACAGAAAATGAGAGAGAGAGAGAGAAGGAGAGAGAGAGCGAGAAGGAGAGACAGAAAGGAACAGAGAGTGGCAAAAGTGGAAAGTTTTTTTCCAGTCCTACAGGAGGTCCCATGTCATTGATCTGAAGTAAAAACAGATGTTTCAGGCCTAAATTCATTTGATACATCAGGATTTAGAGTTAGTTTCCCCACATTGTTTTGACAAATGCTTGTCTTTGTAAACCATGTTGAATATGAAAAAGAAATGATTCAACAGTTCATCAACCACAGATGGAGCAATTACAAACAAACATTAACAGTTATTACTCCAAGAGATTTATCCACAACATCTTAAAACCACTATTACCAGGCTTTACAATTAGGATGACCTCACTGGTTCTGTTTTTAACTAGTTCCAAACCTCTTTAACTGGCTGGTAATATTATGATTCAGTTGAATTCAGCATCTAAAGCATCTCATTTTGTCTTATACTTTCCTTCCACTAGCATGGATGTAGCAGCTGTATATCCAGACTTTACCCAGATGTTTATCCAGACTACCCAGCTGTATATCCAGACTCTACCCAGCTGTATATCCAGACCCTACCCAGCAGTATATCCAGACTCTACCCAGCTGTATATCCAGACTCTACCCAGCTGTATATCCAGACTTTACCCAGCTGTAAATCCAGACTCTAGCCAGCTGTATATCCAGACTCTACCCAGCTGTATATCCAGACTTTACCCAGCTGTATATCCAGACTTTACCCAGCTGTATATCCAGACTTTACCCAGCTGTATATCCAGACTATGCAGCTGTATATCCAGACTTTACCCAGCTGTATATCCAGACTATGCAGCTGTATATCCAGACTCTACCCAGCTATATATCTAGACTCTACCCAGCAGTATATCCAGACTACCCAGCCTTGAAGGATTATCAGTTCCTTGTTCAGTTGTCCTGAGAATATCAAATTGCGGATGGGTCTTCTGGGAGTCTTTGTGAAGGTTAAACACCTGGGTGCTACTTTCCACAAGGACATTAATCACACAAGGACATTAACAGTCATATAAGCAATATTTGCAAAACTGCATTCTATCACTTGAAAAAATATTATCCTAGGTCTGCCAACAGCAGAAAACGTACATGTGCTTTTGTCCGCTCATCTGGACATTGGCCTCTCCTTCTTACAGAACTCCATCTCTATCTTACAGAACTCCATCTTTATCTTACAGAACTCCATCTCTATCTTACAGAACTCCATCTTTATCTTACAGAGAGAGCAATGATGTGGCAAGAATTCTGACATAATGAAAATGAGGCAGCATATTTAATCTTTTCTCAGCCAGCTGCACTGGCTACCTGTGTCTTTCAGAAGTTGTTTGTAGACGCTCCACTGACCTTCAAATGTCCACATGAGCTCACCCCATTGTAGCTCAGCATATTAGAGCTCTCAGATCTACCAAATGTTCCATAGTAATTGTACCCACTACCCAAATAAAGCTGTTTTTAACCATGTGTACATGTAGGCATCCAATTAACCTCCTGTTCTCCTCAAAACTCCTTGAGCATTGAGTGTTCTCTACACCTGCTGCCCTACCCAGGTTGAGCTCAAATCTGGTTGATCCTTTCCTAAGGTTCAAACCAAAAAACAAAAACACCATTTCCAAGTCCTGACAACCACGTCTACATCAGAGCTGCATTCTTATATGCCTCAAGGCAACAGCAAATTGCATTTGTCACTGTTGTTTATCCAAACCAGCGTGTCTCCAGCCAGCAGTGCTCACAGCGAGAACACAAAACACTGCAATTAGTTCCTCTTCATTTAGAGCATAATGCAATTATTCAATTTGTCTGATTTGCACTGTAACAGCGGGACAGAACATCAGTAGGGCCGAGGCGTGACGTGCACTAACTCGAAGCGTAATCACGAAGCGCAACAGCTCAGTATGGATGACATATGTTTTGCTTGGCACATTTGCTTGGTGATTTTCTGCGGATTTAAAAAATGAAAGTATGTATAATTAGTCAAATGTATTTTAGTGTCTATCAAAAATTAGTCAGGTAATGATATTTTAATAAGACCAACAGTAGAATGTTCCCCATATGAAACACTGGTCATAAAACTCCACGTTCACAGGACAGGCGTTCACAAAGCAGAAACAGAACGGCACCAGTCCGCTCACACTCCCAGTGCACCAGTCCGCTCATACTCCAAGTGCACTCTGGCCTTGCTTCAGCTTCAGGTTTCAGGGCAGGTGAAGGAAAGAATCTGGGTTTACAACTGTACAGGAAAGTGGGGCATGCAGTAGATTTATTACAGGGTCAGATTCACCTGGCCAGAGGCAGGGAAAAGTCGTAGCCTATATTTTAAGACACAAGTGCAGTAAAATCCCAAACTATTCCCTGATGAAGAAGCCCACATACGTTTACAATGCAGTACAGCCTTCACAAAGAGGGTCAAATCGCCCTACACAATTGAGCACCTTGTCGAGGACGATGGAGACCTCATTGCTCTGCCGGTCCGTCACTAGAGTGAAGACCTCTTCTTCATTTCCAGACTCCATCCGGTAGTCAACCAGCCAGCTGTCTCCACCCCTCTCATCAGAGTCCCATGCAGTTACTGCCGTCACCGTGGAACCCACAGGAGCATCCTCAGGCAAATGAAATGGCCCATACTCAGAAAGAGAGAGAGAGAGAGAGCGAGAGAGAGAGAGAGAGAGAGAGAGAGAGAGAAGACACTCAGATAAGGAATATCAAAGCAAGGCAAAGCTTTCCGTGTTCGTCCTGATAGATCATAATAAAGAAAACGGTAGAGAGAGATACCGGAAGAAAGAATGAAAAGTAGGGGTAAAAAGAAGGGAATAGAGGAAGATAAAAAGGAGAAGGAAAGGCAGAGAGATAAGTGGAAGCCGATAAAAACACAGTAATGACAGAACCAGAATGATTAGGAGGATGAAGATGATGTAGCAGAGAGTAAGCAGAGATGGAGGCATGCAGATAATGACCCAGAGATGGAGGTGTGCAGATAATGACCCAGAGATGGAGGTGTACAGATAATGACCCAGAGATGGAGGTGTGCAGATAATGACCCAGAGATGGAGGTGTGCAGATAATGACCCAGAGATGGAGGCGTGCAGATAATGACCCAGAGATGGAGGTGTGCCGATAATAACCCAGAGATGGAGGCGTGCAGATAATGACCCAGAGATGGAGGTGTGCAGATAATGACCCAGAGACGGAGGTGTGCAGATAATGACCCAGAGATGGAGGTGTGCAGATAATGACCCAGAGACTCATGAAAACACAGGTGAGTAAGAGATAAGACATGAAAGCCTCTAAGGCAAAATACATTTTAAAAATCAGGTAAACATCAGGAAATGTTCTTTATCACCAGAACAGAATATAGATATATACAAAAACACACACAGATCCTCAACAGCATTTAAAAGTGCCTGTGATCTGCAGTGGGAGTTCTGCACCAGGCAAGGTGTAGAGTTTCTCTCTCACACTTTATCAGTGTGTTTGGAACAGCAGTAATCAGGATTGTCACCGAGCCTCTGATCTCCATCCCTAGCTCTGTTAACACTCACCCAACCCCCCCAACGCCACACACTCACATGGCCACACCATCCCGACCTTTGTGTGTGTGTGTGTGTGTGAGAGAGTGACAGATCATTTCTCCAAATACCTTAAAATAACAGTAGCATGAAATTTAGCTCATGCTTTAGCCCAAAGTGTCTCACAATTGCAGCCTGTGAGACCGACCCTCGCAGTGTAGTGCTTCGGTCAGGGACACCAGCCAGATGTTTTCAAAAACGTGTCTGTGTTTCAACGCTGCCTCCTGTTTCTGGGTGTCTAAGTGCATTTAGTGCAGATTCCATCTTTCTCTGGGTCTGCCCCTGGAGTTCTGCTCTTTATGGAGACTTCTAGAAGAGCCCCCCCTCCCATCTTCAGTCCTCTGGCTCCTTCACACAGTATCTAAATATACCATGCTGAGGCGGACACTTTAGTGGGCCTCTGTGCCTGTACGTGATCCATTCTGTCCTGACGAGAGTTTTCCACCTCCCCTGTGCAACACAGAGCTCCTGAATTATTCACCCGCCTTGGGAGTACACTTGGGGGGGGGTTTCTCCAGGAAACAGCAGCAGCTCTCTGCCCCCGCCATGCATCTCCCTCTCATCATCCCTCGCTCCACTCATTTACTCCGCCTTCTCTCGCTCTGTCGCTCCAGGAATGGGACCGACTGCTGTCCAATCAGATCACATCATTAGAAAGAGATGAGGACCCCAGTGGCACAGTCAAGGCTTGTTACCATAGCATGCGTGCTGTCATACACCGTAACAGGCTGCTAATGTGTCATCATACACCGTAACAGGCTGCTAATGTGTCATCATATGCCCTAACAGGCTGCTAATGTGCCATCATACGCTGTAACAGGCTGCTAACGAGGCGAGGAAGGAAAGCAGCTAGTTTTACATCATGTCAGGAAAGGGAAGTTCCCTTGTTATAAAAGGAGCCCACTCAAAGAGGGCTTCCCTCATTTTGTTATGTAAAGAGAGTCAGTTATGGACCTCCGTAGGGAAGAGGCATAGCAGGGTGGTGCTCGTTAACATAGCAGGGTGGTGCTTGTTAAATTTTGTTGTCTTCACAAATCACATGTCGTGTCAGACAGAACAATTTGAGCGCAGTGATGAATTCTGTACTTGAGGGCCTAATTAGCAAAGACACAAGAGACTGAGTCAGAGACTGAGTCAGCATCACGGATGGTAACTGCACAGTGGTGTTATTATGTGTCATGGGAATATTTACGGACATGACACACATTTAATGATCGCATGTCAAGAATTGATAAAAAAAGACACAAAAATAAATTGTTACTATGAAGCTAAATATTTGACATTTAAGTCATATATAAGGTACAGTCTTTAGTCACTTAAGTGAATATTTTGGAATATATTTAGAAACAGTGAGCAATTGAGTTAGTGAAGTGTTGATGCAGTGTTAAGGTGCAACGTTGGTGTAGTGTTCGCAGTGTTGATGCAGTGTCAATGTGCAGTGTTGGTGCAGTGTTTGCAGTGTTGATGCAGTGTTGAAGTGCAGTGTTCGATGCAGTGTTTGCAGTGTTGGTGCCATGTTGAGATGCAATGTTGGTGCATCCATTTACCTCTGGCAGCACTGTCCATTTGGAGTGTTTTAAAAAAAACATGGAATATTGTTCCACTCCTCTGAGCCTGAGATTCAAGGTGAATTCTCCTAAAAGCTCTTTACCTCTGCATCACCAAATTAATCAGCAGTGTTCCAGTGAGCCAGAGTGCATATACATATTTGCACAGACATGCATACACACACACACACACACACACACACACACACACAAATAATCCATGTCCTACCTCATGCTGAGAGAATACTGGTGGATTGTTGTTCTCATCTAGAACTTTGACTATTACAGTGCAGGAGCTGTTGAGTCCTGAATGAAGAACCAGACAGAGAACCAGACAGAAACACCATCAAGGCTCCTCCTCCCAACACAGCACTGCCACACCCCTCAACTCCTCCCAACACAGCACTTCCACACCCCTCAACTCCTCCCAACACAGCACTGCCACACCCCTCAACTCTTCCCACCACAGCACTGCCACACCCCTCAACTCTTCCCACCACAGCACTGCCACACCCCTCAACTCCTCCCAACACAGCACTGCCACACCCCTCAACTCCTCCCAACACAGCACTGCCACACCTCCTCATAACCACCCGATAAATGACACATCACACCTCCCCTTAACCACCTGATAAATGACACATTTGATGAGACACACATCACACAGCTGTCATAAAATGACACTAATCTAATTAACATACAGTCTTCGATATCTAATTAACATACATCCACCTACATCTAATTAACATACAGTCATCTACATCTAATTAACATGCAGTTGGTGCTACAGTGTAAACATGCAGAGGGACATCTGGACTCTAATGCAGTGTAACTCTTAAACAGTACTACAGTGTAAACATGCAGAGGGACATCTGGACTCTAATTCAGTGTGATTCTTAAACAGCGTGTCATGAGCAAGCAGCTTTCTCATGTGTGACGTTCTGCATTATCTGATCATGCCTGCCACATAATGATCAACATAATGTTGTAATGTTAAACTATATGTGTATGTGTCTGTGCGTGTGTGCGTGCACACACTGCGGTGATGGTGTGTATTGTGTGTAACCTTTAGCGTCCTCCGCGGTGATGGTGAGTGTGTATTGTGGAGCAGTGCCCTCCATGTTATCCTCCTGCACTGTGATCACCCCGGAGTCTCGGTCTACTCTGAATAAGCTCCGCGGGCTCTCGGGCACCTGGCCGACCAGCCGATAGAAGATTCGCACGTTGTCGGTTTTGGGATCGTCGTTGTCGGCTGCCTGGACTGTGAGGATTTCAGTTCCTGTGACAGACGGAAAACAGGTGTGTGTATGGACACGCGCTTAAAGAACGCTTAAGAACATTTCACATAGGACCTTTACAGGCAGCACTCAGAATACCACAAGAATCGGTTATAAAGAGGAAGTAGTTTTTATTTAGTCACTGAGTCATTTTGTTAAAAGTGGCATTACATTCCCTTATTAATAAATACTTCATAATGTATTGATTCAATGTCTCACTGGTCATTAGTAGTGGTTCGAATCCTCACAGGGTGTACAGCTGTGATGGCTGACTTATTGTGTGAGTGTATGCAGTATGTGTATGCAGGATGAGTGAGTGTACACGTGTGTCAGTGTATGTAGTGTGTACGTATGTGCGTTTGCATGTGTCAGTGAGTGTATGCGTGTGTGAGTGCATGCGTGTGTGAGTGTATGCATGTGTGAGTGCATGCATATGTGGGTGTGAAAGTGACCTTTTGTGGCGAGTTCCTTGACAACGGTGTGGTACTGCATCTGAGGGAAGGTTGGTCTGTTATCGTTGGCATCGCCCACCATAACCCTCAGTTCTACTGGCTTAGCAATCTCCCTGCCATCTGGCCTTTCCACCACAATGCTGATGTGAAACTGAAGGATGGAGGAAAGGCGAGGAAGAGAGAGAAAGAGAGAGAGCAATTCATGTGCGAGCCTTCTCATCTTAGCGAGTGTATAGATTCTGTTATATTGCTCGTTTCATGTCCGGTCAGCATGGAATCAATGGGCTTCTGATCCACCACTAGACCCATTATGTTAACTGCAGGTCGGCCTGGACACTAGTCCTAAGCATAACTGCAGATTTATAGACTGACACACAGATTTGTGGATGACAACCTCAGAAACATTCTGTCAAAGTGTAAATATATTCTGCCAATACAAAACCAAAAATACAGTAAGTCCAAACCCTCACTGACTTAGTCTAAAGCTAAAAAAACACACACATCAAACAAAAAACAAGTTTATTATTGGTTCCAGATAAGCACCTGAAAGTCTTATGGACCAGTGTGAAAGGAGTAGAACATTCTAGAGTCTAGTGCACATCCACCCAACATTTTGACTGCTCTGTGTTTTTACTGATGAACACCACATTGTTGTTCCCTGGAATCTACATACTGAGAAGATGGTCTTAACAGTACAGTTTGGTTTACACTGGCACTGCAGAACCTGCTGGCTCCTCATGTAAAGACAAATGAAGTGCTGCTCAGTGACCAAATGACTAACTCCTCCCTAACCCCTCCATAACCTCTCCATAACTCCTCCCTAACACCTCCTGGGCTCCTGTTCTTCTCTCATCTTCAGTAGGGGGGCTGGATTCTCCCACCCTCTCCAACAATGGAAGCCACCCAGAACTCCACCCAAAGTTTAGAAAAGTTCCTGCTCAAACAGTCTCCCAATCACCTCCACGCCAGTCCTTTAAAAGATGTGGTTGTAGCACACACATTCAGATCTCATGGCCCAGATTACTTCAACCAAATTAGAAAACCAGGACACCCAGCAGTATTAAAGCAGCTCTGTACTACATTTGGGAAATTTACATTCTGCAGCTTTTGCAGTGCTTTGCCCATTACCTGGTCCTGTGTTTCTCTATCCAGAGGAGCGTTGAGGTAAATCACTCCTTCTCTGCTGATTGTGAAGAGCATCTCTGGAAACTCTCCCTCCAGACTGTACTCTACCGAACCTCCACTCCACTTCACCTGCAGCGCACACAGCAAACACATACAATAACACACACATACAATAACACACATACACACACAATAACACACACACAAAATAACACACACAAACATACAGACACACAATAACACACATGCATGCATGCAGACGCACAGATAAATACATACAGCGCCCTCCTGAATTATTGCACCCCTATTTAAAATGTGTTAAAAACCTTAAAATAAATACTTTTTTATTGCAGAACCATAATTCTGAAAATTATGAAAAATGAGAAAAAAGCAACCTTCAACTCAAGTTAAGAAAAAAAATCATAAATCAGGCAATGTCTACAAGAAAATAGCCACTCACCTGCAGATGCCCTTATCTACAGTCAGAGCAATCATCAAAAAGTTCGAAACATCTGGAACTGTGACAAACAAACCTGGAAGAAGATGCAAGTGTATCTTGCCACCATGCACAGTGAGAAGGATGGTAAGAGAAGTAAAAAGTTCTCCAAAGATCACTGTAAGAGAATTGAATCAAATGGTAGCATCTTGAGGTTACGAGGTCTCCCAAACAACCATCATGCGCTATCTACATGCCAACAAGCTGTTTGGGAGGCATGCACGGAGAAAGCCTTTTCTGAGTTATACTCATAAGCGTAAACGGGTGGAGTTTGCCAAGAGGTACTGGGATTTTAACTGGGACCGTGTGCTTTGGTCAGATGAGATTAAGATATAGCTTTTTGGCAACAAACACTCTAAGTGGGTCTGCCATAACACCAAGGATAAGTATGCAGAAAAACACCTCATGCCCACTGTTAAGTATGGGAGAGGATCGGTGATGCTGTGGGCCTGTTTCTCCTCCAAAGGACCTGGGAACCTTGTAAGGATACAGGAGATCATAAACTCTTTGAAATTTCAGGACATTTTGAATCAGAATCTGGTGGCCTCTGCCCGAAAGCTGAGGACTGGGTCTTTCAACAAGTTAATGACCCTAAACATGTGGCCAAAACTACTCAAAACTGGCTCACAAGGCACAAAATCCAAGCTCCTCTCATGGCCGTCTCAGTCCCCAGACCTCAACCCAATAGAAAACCTGTGGGGTGAGCTAAAGAGAAGAGTGCATAGGAGAAGACCCAGGACTCTGGACGATTTAGAGAGGTTGTGCAAAGAGGAATGGTTGAAGATCTCTCTTTCTGTATTCTCCCATCTTGTGAAGAGTTATAGGAGAAGATTAAGTGCTGTCTTGTTGGCAAAAGAAGGTTGTACAATGTACTAACACCATTGGTGCCAATAATTGTGGCACACATGATTTCATTCAAAATATTTATTTCTTAATGTGTGATTTTTTTCCCCCACCAAATAAAGGCACTTTAATTAAAGCTCATATTTTTCTATTTTTTTTGGATTGTTGTCCTATATTATTTAAAAAAAAAAAAAAAAAGAATTTATTAGAAGCCAAAGAACACTTCTTAACCAGGGGTGCCAATAATTATGGAGGGCACTGTATACACATGCATGCACACATACACAAAAACATGCAACAAATGAACAAATATTCATCATTATACAATATTAATATTTAATATTATTTGCAGAATGAGAAAGATTCTACAAGACCCAAGAGATATATATGCACTATCTTTCTCTGTCTATATATATATATATATACATATATACTGCATTCCTATAAATAATCTTTAGATAGAGTCTGTCCCAAGAGCAGCCTGAAAATTTAAGGTCATAACCTTCAGAGGGTCACAGATGGGCCAGGGTGAAGATTTAAGGTCATAACCTTCAGAAGGTTTATTAACAGATATGAAAGACATTCTGATGTTGTTCACATAGACACACACACACATAAACAAATGCAACCCATATCCAAAGACATTAGTGTTCACACATGGAACACGATCACAGCAAAGAGGAGAAAAGGAACGTGCACAGCACATAGTGTGATGTAAAGCACATCACAGCACACAGTGTGATGTAAAGCACATCACATCACACAGTGTGATGTAAAGCACATCACATCACACAGTGTGATGTAAAGCACATCACATCACATCACATAGTGTGACGCACACAGTGTGATGTAAAGCACATCACAGCGCTAGACTGGCCTGCAAGGGTCCTTGGGGTGCTGTTTATATTCCACTTTCAGTGAAGGTTTTGCAGAACCCAAAGTGATGAGAAGGTGAGAGTGTTCCGAGGTCAGACCTGCCAAAACACACAGCTCCACAGCTGTGGAGGGACTTTCCATTCAGCTAAAAAAAAACAAAGAAGCACATCTGCCATTGCTTGAAAGGGTGTGAAAAAGCACCGAACAAGGAGAAGACACTGGTGTGGAGGGGGGGTGGTGCTGGAGGAGACCACGTGGACCTGAAAAAACCTTCTTGGGTTTACTGGCACTACCTTGGTTTATTATGGAGATAGCTCTCTCTCTCACTGTCTGTGTACAAACCAGCCAACTTCTCTTTACAGGGCTCCTGCATGCACTCTAAGAGATTTCCAGGAGGGCAGTGCTTTGAAGAGATTAATGACCTCCCCCGCTGTTCTAAAATTGGTGCACTCCAGCCAAGGTGATGTCATCTGTTGAGTTTCCAAGGTTCAGAGTTTTAGTTGTCCATACAAATGATTAAGTACTGTGTTAAGATAGAGTCTGATAACGCCAGCCTTTGAAGTATGCTGCTCTTCTGTGCGGTAGTGACAAATCTGTAAGCCTCTCTCTTAATTTAGTAAGATGCAATATTTGGAGGAACAACCTAGTCATTTCTCTTTAATGGATGCAGCTTGGGATACAAGCAGTAGAAAGGTTGTTGTGTACAGTATAGAAAAGCAATTTGGATAATGAGAAGGGGGCTAAAAGCATAAACAGTTATCAGAAACTGCAGACGGCTTTAGTCTAAATATAAAAAAATCAAGTCAGAAATGCCACTCTGTTACTAGGGAACACACCAGTATGAGTGTGTGGAAAAGCACACTGGTAATCCAGGGAGCCAGCGCCCTTTAAAAGATCCTGATGGGTCAGTTCTGATGGGTCTGTTCTGATGGGTCAGTTCTGATGGGTCAGTTCTGATGGGTTAGTTCTGATGGGTCAGTTCTAATGGGTCAGTTCTGATGGGTCTGTTCTGATGGGTCAGTTCTCTTAAGTAGCAGATACCAACATGAAAGGCTTCACATTGTTCCATTCAAGACTGTATTTAAGATGTTCAGCAAGAAAACTTCGAACACTGAAGCCAAAAAATATGACGAAAAAAAAACTGCTTTATAAGCAACTCTGAATTTCATCTTTTCTGTAAGCACATGAGGGATTTTGTGGAGGGTTTTTTTTTTTGTTGTTGAAAAAAGCTTTTAAAGTAAAAAGAGAAGAATGATCCTCTCGTGTGGCTGTGCTGTGAGAGGCTAGCAGTCACCAAGCTGTTTCATAACAGCTGAGACTCCCACCACCCACATGTACATCTGAGCACCCAAAGGAGTGGGAAGAATAAGGCTTTTCCCATGTATGCAAAAAAAAAATATCTCTGTGCTATGACTACACAATCACTTGTGCCCTTGGATATGCACGCACGCACACATGCACGCCGCACACATGCATACATGCCTGTACACACCAACACACACACACACACACACACACAATACTTCGTGACTTAAATCCTGTCTCTCTCTCTTTCTCTCTCTCTCTTCCTTTTCTTTTAACATGACATAACTTTACATTTATGCATTTCTTACGTGTATTTGACTGCCCACAAACCAACGCAGCTGACCTCGCTTTTCACAAAGTGATTATTTCATAAATGCAGTTTCGCTTTCGGGGGAGGTTGCAGTGCAGCTGCCTCAGGGATTCAGGTACAGACGGACAGGGTGAACCTCTCAGGGATTCAGGTACAGACGGACAGGATGTGCCTTTCAGGCACAGCTCTAAAGGCACAGCCCTAAAGGCACAGCCCTAAAGGAGGATTCTGTTCGCCAACCCCAGTCCCATGTCCCAATCAGTCCCTGCAGCTCCTACACTGTGCTGATATTCACACTGTGGCATACAAATATAAATATAAATCTGAATATAAATATAAAATATATAAATATCTATTTAAATATATATAAATAATTACATATATGATACAAATACAAATGAAAATGCAAAACAAAGGCTGAAGTGAAAAATCGGCCCATATTCCATCAGTGGAGGGTGGGAACGTGTTGGCGTGTGTGGGAAGAGGAAAGTGAGAAAAAGAGAGAGAAGGGGAGGAGGAGGAGAAAGAGAGGAGACTGAGAGAGTGGGGGATGGGAGGGGTGGTATTAGAAGTGTGTATTCGCACTTACCACAAGCAAGTCGTGACACTGTTACACAAGCACACACGTTTACACTTCTAGACTGCTGCAGTTATGGCGATACTGAGGGTGCACTCCAGAGCATGTGTCAACCCCGCCACGCCACGTGTCATCCCCGCTACACCCCCTGTGTTCAGCTACCACAGCCCTGTGGCATGAATTCCCTTCCCTGATCCTGCTCCCCTTCCCTGATCCCTTTCCCTGATCCCCTTCCCTGGTCACACTCACCTTCCCTCATCCCCTTCCCTGATCCTGTTCCCCTTCCCTGATCCTGATCCCACTCTCTCATCCCCTTCCCTGGTCCCCTTCCCTGGTTCCTCAGCCCCAGCTGCCGGGTGCTAACTATGATTTCCAGCCAGTTAAAGTTTAATGGAAGCTAAAGATGAGAACCATATCAGTGGCATCTGGGGCTCAAGCATATCACCTGCTTTCCTTCGCTGATTGGTGTCCTGTGTTATTTATACACTCACAGTTACATGACAAACATTGGACTGGGACTCTAGAAAACTTTATTAGCAAGCTAAAGGTCATCTACTACTGTGAGGGCCAGAGGTCAGACAGGTATGATCTTCTGGGGATATGAAATGTGATGGCAATCCACTGTATCAAAAAATTGTAGAGCTAGTCAAAATGGCAGTGAAGAACACGAGTTTCCAGAAAAACAGGACAGAAACCTTTCATCAGCTGAGCAAATAAAGAGATGGCATTTTTATTAATTCTACATCTACATGTAGAACATAGCGGGTTAAGTTTGATAAATGGTCAGTCTTACATTTTTCAGGTGTTCAGGTGGTGTCCAGGTGGAGGTGTATTGCTGCCAGCTCTCACCTGTGAGATGGGGATAGGGTAGGGCCCCGGCAGGTTCTCCTGCAGCCGCACTGGGTCTGGCGAGGCCCACGCGTTCCCCGTCACCTCCACCAACACGGTTCCAGTGGAGAAAAAGGCATTGGCTCTCCCGCCCATGTCCTGCACCATCACTGAGAGCTTATAGCGACCACACATCTCAGGATCCAGCGTGGAGGCCCCTGAAGTTTTAAAGCACACCGGTCATACCGGTCACACTGGTCACACCAGTCACATCAGTCACATGGACATATGAAAATGTCCTGAAAACGACAAAACAATTCATACAAACAAGCATTAGACATGCTTGCTGTATGCATATTTATGTGTATTACGTTTCCTTTCCCTTCAAATGTAACCTTTAATATTTTTATAAATGTATATTCATCTGGATTATTATTAATGTAGTAACTGATTTTACAGAAAGCACAGATACATTGAATATTAGTACAGGTCTACAAAACAGATATGTGACAGCAGCACTGCAGCATGTGTGTGAGCCAAAACCAAACACTGTATAAAAATACATGTTCTGTTGACGGTCTGTAATAGAGGATGAATACAGTCGGATTTAGAGGACATGGTAGAAGCAGGTGGATTGATTTAGAGGACATGGTAGAAGCAGGTGGGTTGATTTAGAGAACATGGTAGAAGCAGGTGGGTTGATTTAGAGGACATGGTAGAAGCAGGTGGGTTGATTTAGAGAACATGGTAGAAGCAGGTGGGTTGATTTAGAGGACATGGTAGAAGCAGGTGGGTTGTCCAGCTGAAGGAGCAGTGCACCTAAAGCTGAAACATGAGCCAAAAGGACAGCGTCTTATAAACAAAGAACAGCATCTTATAAACGAAGAACAGTAACTTATAAACAAAGAACAGCATGTTATAACTGAAGGACCGCATCTTATAAACGAAGAACAACATCTTATAAATGAAGCTGTTTTGTTATTAGAAAGCAAAGAATTATTAAAGCAAACATCATTAAATGCAGTGAGAGCTACCCTGATCATTACCATCCTCAGTGAGCTACCCTGATCTTTACCATCCTCAGTGAGCTACCCTGATCATTACCATCCTCAGTGAGCTACCCTGATCATTACCATCCTCAGTGAGCTACCCTGATCATCACCATCCTCAGTGAGCTTCCCTGATCATTACCATCCTCAGTGAGCGACACCTCCCCGGAAATGGCGTCGACGTGGAACATATGGCTGGCCGGGATACGAGGGGTCTGGTCCAGGAGGCTGAAGCGGAGGTCAGCGTGGGCGGTGTTGAGGTCGTCCTGGTCCAAAGCCTCCACCTGCATGAACGGGATCCCTGTGGTTCAGGAAACAGATACAGAGTTTGAGATGTGGCCCATATTTACTTCTTCAGTGCACAGACAAGCACATTGTTTTTCTGTTCCTTATGATTTTTGGAGGTTCCTTATGATTTACTGTATTATAATACAGTAACGGGTTAATAGGTCAGCACATGCCTTCTGAATTGATAAAAAAATGAGATCATATGAGACTATGAATAATATGATTTTATGCTGTCCCTGACTACAGTAACACGGCTCTTGTGTTTTGGCTCTGTGGCCCTTCAGAATAAACAGAATATACTAACAATTGTGAGTTTCAAGAGAATTTGAGGACACTGACATCCACATTGACATCCTCAATAAAGATAAAGTTTCACTGGTAGCCAAATGTACCCACAGATGATGTGTACCTTCTGAACACAAACAGTTCCTTTCACTTCATATTTTCCTATTAGTATTTTCATTTCCATTTTAACACATTAAATGCGCAATAACTCAAACCTTCCACCTTCCATAAACATCCTAATTGCTTAACATCAGTTAAGAAATAAATCCTCGTGACTGGTATAATGCTTTTCTTTCAAAGGGAGTGGAGTAACTGCAGCTTGACTACAGACTACACCGTGACTACAGACTACACTGTGACTACAGACTACACCGGGACTACAAACTACACTGTGACTACAGACTGCACCATGAGTACAGATTACATCGTGACTACAAACTACACGTGTACAGACTGCACTGTGACTACAGACTGCACAGTGACTACAGACTGCACTGTGACTACAGACTGCACAGTGACTACAAACTGCACTGTGACTACAGACTACACCATGACTACAGACTGGACTGCACTGTGACTACAGACTGCACCATGACTACAGACTGGACTGCACTGTGACTACAGACTGCACCGTGACTACAGACTGGACTGCACTGTGACTAGAGACTGCGCGGTGACTACAGACTGGACTGCACTGTGACTACAGACTACTTTTACTCCTGTTATCATAAGCAATCAATCAATGTGACTATCAACAAAGATAAATTTAGTTTCAAATTGAGCTTTTTTATAATCCACATATTTCTGTCTGTACTCTAGCCCAAAGAGTGCTACCAGCACTTTATTTTTTCACAGGTATCATCAATCTGTAAAATTTGAGAACAGCATTTCAAACCTTTATCCTCCAAAACCTACAATGTCAAGCAAAAATGGATAACAGAAAATTTATGACTTTAAACATTATCTTTATTCATTATCTGCCTATTAAAAATGTATGAGGGAATGAAAGATATTAAAGCACAATTTTTAGCACAAGACACAGTGCTAGTAAATCTACTGATATCTGTAACCATGACAACATCAAATAGTAGTCTGAAAGCTTTTCAGTGGAAGCTCGCATGGAAAGGAGACAGAGACTGATAAACATAACCTGAATACAACCTGATTCCAAGTGTATTAGCACTAATGATACTGATCTGTGACAATATTAGCCACTTTTACCTACAGGTGTTAACCTCACGGTTGAGCTACAAAAAACTAATTTGTTACTTGGCCATAATGATACATTATAAAATTTGCATATGATAAGCACTTTGGATGACTAACTTACAAATACCGTATCTGAAACAACCCTTTCTGAAGTATTTCTGATTCCCTCTGTTAACCCATCACACAGCACCATGTGTTGTGCCAATATCTCTCACTGAATATGACTTTGTGAATGCATTTCTTGTTCTTCGTGTCTGAAGAATACTCATGTCTGAAGAATATTCATGTCCTTTCATGCTACTTTGCCAAACCTGAAGCTTTATTACAAAAGCGATACTGAAATCATAACATCAAGAGAATGATGCTGCATCTCTGGTGCACCTTCATGAACTGATATGAACAAATATTTTGGAAGGATACACATACATCCTTGAATCAATGCTCTTTCAAATTTCTTTTCATTTCCCCTCATTTACCAGGCCAAAAGATTTTTTTTCCATAACATTTCTTTTGCATCACCACTGAAACCATCTTTTGCCACACTTTGTCAACTTCATCAACTCATTTAGAATCTCCAGAAACTTTCTAACTGCAGCAGCAGGCAGGGTGATTAGGCTGGAAATCAACTGATGAAGGGCCACTTATGTACCCCTGTGGAACTCCCCCTCCCACCTTTCAGCAGGCCCAGCTGCACCGAGCCCCTCATGCTCTCGTCTAGGAACACGGGCACGTTGTCGTTCTTGTCAATGACGCATACCTCCACAGTGAAGCTCTGGGGGTGCATGGATGTCGTGAAGGACACCTGAGGGAAAAGCATGGGGGAGGTTCAGAACTCATGCAGCAAGGTCTTTCCACTCTTCACAGGGCCCTCTATCACGTGGTATGACCTGCAATTTTCCTGCAGCGCTCAACAGGTATTTTTGGTTGCAGTCTTGAAGACTTCCTGAACGCCTGCTATCTATCCCAAAATTTTTCTAGTGCTAAAAGTGTGTTGCAATTGACACATCAAAGCTTAGCTGTAATTACTGTGATCATGATGCATGATGATGGGGTAAACATTAACTATTTCCACAGCCATTGCAGACTGACAGAACCCTAATGTAAGACTTATGTCCTGCTTTTCATGAATGCAGACCACAGCCTCAGTTCACTGGCTGGGACTTGAGATGTGAAAACTATGTAGGGGAAAAAACTCTGAGAACTTGGGCTTCAGTTCTGGGTGTGTTCTTCTTCTTTGTGCTAGAATGCTGGATATAGATACTGGAGACTGGCAGTAGGATTCATGAAAAACAGACAGGAGATTGTGGCTGTTGGGGTGTGAGAGCTCATCGCGATGAGCATGAGTGGTGAATAGGGAACGCATTAGAAATCCTTCTCTCAGACTTCAGATGTCACCCAACACTGTTAAATATGGTGGCTAGTTTTATCCATGGAACAGGACCTGAGCTTACGATGAATGAAGACTACCCACCTGCAGAGAGTAGGATGGCTGCTTCTCTCGATCTAGTGGTTTTAGGGCATACAGGAATCCTGACTCCACTCCAAAAATACCCTCATCATCTCCACTCACCATCAGATCAGTGTAGGTTAATGGGAGGTCAGGCAACTACAGGAAGAAGTCCAGCATTGATGAGAAGTTCTTTGAATAGTATTTGTGAGCCAAAAATGGAACAAAATTGTCCAGATAATTGTTTTACTTGTTTTTTTTAGTTACAGCTCTGGTGCTTTGAAGTCAAACTTTCGCATTTTGTGTTGAAAGTTATTTTTGTCTGGGAGATACTCCGCTTGTAAGAGACTGAGGGCTTAGATAGAGCTCTCTGTCAGAGTCCGTACTGTGCAAACTGGGTGCAGTGTCTTAGCCCGTACCCTTTCATTCATTCTTCATTCAGAGCAACACTCCCCTAACCTGCCTACACAATCAATCAAATCCTGCTTGTGTTCTTATTAAAATATTCTTATTAACATGTTCTGCTTGACATTACTGATAGCTGCATGCACGTAAGTAAAAAAAAAAGCAGTGATGTAGAAACTAAAATAAACACTAAAATAAAGGACACAAAACCCACCAGTGACTCATTGCCCGTTTTTGTCAGTCATTTGTTGAAAGCTGGGAATACACACTGTATGGCCTCGATTTTGTCTTTTCAGTGCAAACAGAGTGGTGGTAATTAACCACCCACCCCCGTGTATGTCATTAAAACTGATTTGGAAAGCATTCTGATAGCTTGGTGTTTAATGCGGAGGGAGTTGAGGGAGTGGCTCTGCTGGTTGCTGACGTTCTCATAGAAATGCCTTCAATTATGGCTTCAGAGTTTAAAGGCACTGCAGACACGACCAACCTGCCCATTACTAAGAGCCATGTGCTAAAGGCTCCTGCCATCTTGGGTGCACAGAATGACTGGCTGTCTGTCTTTTCACTTGGCCTCCACGAACGGTTTTGCTGACAAATGAATGATGCACAAGCAACATGTTATTAATTACACCTTGAGTAATGACTGCCAGAAAAGAGGAAATGAACAACATGTATAAAAGCTCTCCACTTCTCAGCCTTCAATTCCCCCTCTTAGGGGGAATGAGTGCTAGAGAGTGGTCTTTAATACATAACTAGAGAGTGGTCTTTAACACATTACTCTTAACCTGGCAGTGTGACTCACAACACAATAACAGACTCCCTGCCCGGCCTAAAAAAGCACCGAGTACCATAATGATGTTTCTTCACTGTAAATGTTGTAATGACATCAGAGGAAGAAGTGATGAGTCATTGTTCATGTCACACCATTTTACTGTTCTTTAGAAATTTACAAATAACCTGTGTTTTTATTATTACTTTGGAAATAGCCAACATTTCCATTATTATAACCAACATTTTTATTATAATAACCAGTGCTTTTATTATAACTTCGGAAATAATCAAGATTTGTATTATTACTTTGGACATAACCAATGTTTTTATTATTATGACCAATGTTTTATTATTAATTTGATAATAACCAATGTTTTTATTATTATGACCAATGTTTTATTATTAATTTGATAATAACCAATGTTTTTATTATTATGACCAATGTTTTATTATTAATTTGATAATAACCAATGTTTTTATTATTATAAACAATGTTTTTATTATTACTTTGGAAATAATCAATGTTTTTATTATTATAAACAATGTTTCTATTATTACTTTGGAAATAATCAATGTTTTTATTATTATAAACAATGTTTTTATTATTACTTTGCAACTCCTATTTTGGAGCAACTTGAAAAATGTTTTCTGCAAAACAGAAAAAAATGGATTCATTCATCCATTACCCGTAGGGTCCCAATGCCCATGCAGTGGAACACATCAGGCGCTGGCCAGATACAACGAGGACAGAGCGCCAATCCATCACTGGGCACACACAAACACACCCAGGACAGAGCGCCAATCCATCACTGGGCACACACAAACACACCCAGGACAGAGCGCCAATCCATCACTGGCCACACACAAATTCACAGATTCACACCAGGACAATTTAGAATAACCAGTTCACTAAACCTCCATGTCCTTGGACTGTGGGAGGAAACCGCACAGACATGGGGAGAACACCGAAACTCGACCCAGATGGGGACCCAAGCCTCAGCAATGAGAGGCAAACTTGTTAAGCACCAACCCACCATACACCCAAAAGAAATGTAAAAAAATATTTAAAAAAACCCACCAACATAAATTAAAAACATTTCTTTAGGTATTTCAGTAAAATAGAGCCTCACAAAGTAAATGTTTAATTTCCAGTAAAATGAGTAAAGAAGTACCAGTCTGTCCTTTTAGGGACGACTCACCTTGGTGAGGTACCAAGGGAAAATACCATCATAGTTTTCTGGAACACCAATCTTAAGGTGGGCTGCCTCACCATGCAAAAGTGTCAGAGAAAACACCAGCTAAAAAAAAAAAAAGAAAAGTTTGTTTATTTAAGCAACAAAATCAAACTTTGCAAGGTTATTACTGTTAATTACACATTATCACACGCGCTATTTTAACATTAAATGCACATACAGTAAGGAGAAGCAGAAGACCTACATTCAGTGTCTTGATCCACGAATACACCACTGAGCACATTGCGGCCTATTGTTTGGTAAACAGATCATATTTCGTTATTTAGATTGACGAACTAAAGAACACAAAGACCAACACATCACCCTGGCTATTGAAATATAAAAAAGAAAACATGCATTCTGATTAGCCCAGCAAATGCAGACAGAAGAAACCAAAATAGAAACGGTCTCGATGCAAAGTATACGCACTCAGTTTTTTCTAAGGTCAAAAGTAAAGCAGTTATATATAAAAACGCCTGTTGTGTACTGGGAAAGTAACTGCACGCAGGCTGTGGTGAAGTTACGCTTTTAAACAAAGTTGAAATGCAGGGGAAAAGGACTCGTTTTCTATCAACAAGATCTGAATACGGCTTGCAAGAAGTTTAAATAAGACAATAAAATGATAGCTTAAATCTGACTTTCACCATCAAGCTGGTTTTTCACACAATCATACAAATAAACGACAACATAAATACAGTACAAGTCAAAAAAGATATAAAATGCTGTAAGACGCGTACGTTACGTAACTCGCCTCCATTTATCACAAATTAAAAAGACTCGCCATGACAGCGAAAGTCTCAAGGTCTGGTACTGACACCGTTTAATAACGTCTCGTCCACAGTCCCTCTTACCTCGTGATAGCAGGTTAGTGTCCGCGCTTCTCCTGAGCAAAACAGAGTGGTTTAAGTGTGAGAGAGCTGTGTCCACTTTCAAGTAAGATTAATGTTTAACTTCTTTAATTTGACGCGAAGCCTTTTAACTACCATGTTTCCTTTAATTAAGCTCCTGGTGAAAAACAATCCCGTGCCTGCATATGTATGAGGGAATATATTACACGCGGTTGAAGTCCCTGAAGTAATCTTGTTTGGTGGGAAGAAGAGAGGAGTGCTATAATTTTAATGAACTTGTCATTTTATTATAAAATCAATGTAAACATGTAATAAAATTAACAACTGAATAATATTAAATGGAAGTGCAAATCAAACATTTTAAAAAACAGCTCAGACCACAATTTATTGCTTCTATGTCATTTAATCACACCTCGCACTTAAATATTAATTTAATATTATTTAATTAAACGTGTGATTAAATTTCTCAGTTTGAACCCTCCAAATACCCCCTAGTCCCCCAGTCCTGTGTGTTTTAGCTGAAGTACGTACCTGCGCACTCAGATTCAAGTAAATATGGTTTCATTTCTCAGGTCAGTACAGAATACTAATTGTGCTCATCTCCTAGTACACGAAAAGGTTCCTCACTTCTGAGAACTGTACTGTAGCTACTATATTCACAAATGCAAGGGACCCGTTGCTTTGTGAAGACATGCTTACAGCTCCCGATCAAAAATGAAAATGGCTCGGAGAACTTTCTACAAACACAGCTTGAATTCAGCAACTCTAGAATGGTAAGGCAGCAAAAGAACGTAAAAAGTAAAATATATAAACTTAAAATATATAAACTTAAAAAAGCTTCATGCAAGTCTATTAACAACAACTTTTTACCATCGGTTTAGTCACACACATAATCTCTCATGTTGTTTTTACAATACAAAATATGCAAATATATGCCTGTACAGTCGTCTAGTCCATGGGGTTTAGTGTTGAAAACACAGCTTGTGGTCTTAGTGGCCTACAGAAAGGCCATGGGGTCTGTCTCTCTCAGAGCACTGTGAGGTCATGGCAGGACTTGGACTTCTGTCTGAAGGCCATCTTCTTGTTCTTCCGGGCGACCATGCGGCCCAGGAAGCGCTTGGCCTTTTTGCTGATGCTCTCACGGCGTTTGCAGTTGGCCATGCGCCGGGCGTTCTCCTCCCTGCTGTCCCTCCGCAGACGGATCTGCCGCACGATCCCTTCAAAGAGAGTGCGAACGTTGTGGTGCAGCGACGCTGACGTCTCGATGAACTTGCAGTCGAACACGACTGCACAGGCGCTGCCCTCTACGCGGGGGAAGAGAAGTGGATGGGAGGCAGGGGAGGGGAGGGGGGAGGGGAGGGACATCAACA
>JAOXYF010000020.1:5308308-5325910 GCA_028565775.1 Sternarchorhynchus goeldii | reverse complement strand
TTGATTTCCAAAGGAAATGCAAAATTTACTTTCATCAGAGAACATAACTTTGGACCACTCAGCAGCAGTCCAGTCCTAAGCCCAGACAAGACGCTTCTGACCCTGTCTCTTGTTCAAGAGTGGCTTGACACAAGGAATGTGACAGCTGAACCCATATCTTGCATGCGTCTGTGCGTGGTGGTTCTTGAAGCACTGACTCCAGCTGTAGTCCACTCTTTGCAAATCTCTCCCACATTTTTGAATAGGTTTTGTTTCACAATCCTCTCCAGGGAGCGGTTATCCCTATTGCTTGTACACTTTTTTCTACCACATCTTTTCCTTCCCTTCGCCTCTCTATTAATGTGATTGGACACAGAGCTCTGTGAACAGCCAGCCTCTTTAACAATGACCTTTTGTGTGTTGCCCTCCTTGTGCGAGGTGTCAATGGTCATCTTTTGGACAACTGCCAAGTCAGCAGTCTTCCCCATGGTTGTGTAGACTACAGAACTATACTGAGAGACCATTTAAAGGCCTTTGCAGGTGTTTTGAGTTAATTAGCTGATTAGAGTGTGGCATCAGGAGTCTTCAATATTGAACCTTTTCACAATATTCTAATTTTCTGACCTACTGAATTTGGGCTTTTCATTAGTTGTCAGTTATAATCATCAAAATAAAAGAAATAAACATTTGAAATATATCAGTCTGTGTGTAATGAATGAATATAATATACAAGTTTCACTTTTTGAACGGATTTACTGAATTAAATCAACTTTTTTATGATATTCTAATTTTATGACCAGCACCTGTATGTTCTTCTTTTCTTATCTCCCTGTTCATATATTTTTTGTTAATACATTATGTAATACTATTTTGTTAAAGCTTCATGAATTTTACATGGAAAACCTCCCTTGTTACTGTAAACCTAGGACATATAATATTGTGACTATCATATTTCCTCAAAGATTTGGTGGTGTTAACTGAATGCTCACGGGCTTGACTCTTTTCCACATTTCATCTTTGTGGCAATAACCTAAAGAGTTTCCATATCGAACACTTTTCAGTATTTCTGATCTTTCAGCTGACAAATCTAAGCTTTACCTGAGTTAGATTAAACATCCAAAAACATTAGAATGTACAATTTTGAAAATTAAAAGTCTCTTTGAAAAAAAGTAATGGGAGGGATATGAGCATTTGCATTTTAACTGGAATTTCCCCTCATCGTTGTGTTACGGGGGTTCTGCTGTAGGTTTTGTTGTATTATGGGGTTCTGCTGTAGGTTCTGCTGTAGGTTCTGCTGTAGGTTCTGTTCTATTATGGGGTTCTGCTGTAGGTTCTGTTGCATTATGGGGTTCTGCTGTAGGTTCTGTTGTATTATGGGGTTCTGCTGTAGGTTCTGTTGCATTATGGGGTTCTGCTGTAGGTTCTGTTGTATTACAGGGTCTGCTGTAGGTTCTTGTGATGCGCTCGCGTGAGGAGAAGAGGCAGGAGGCGAGGATGGTAGAGGCACATCTTTATTTTCCATAGTAACCACAAACAAACATAAAAAGAGCGAAAGCTACAAAAAAGTGCAAAACACACTAGATACTTATCAAAATGGACGATCGTTGAAAAGAACTAGCTTGCAGACAGCCCATCTGTAAGGGCTCTCTTAAGGAGTAGGATCCAACGCACAGCACTGGAGGATTGGTTGGGGTGACTTATGTAGACGGAGGTAAAACAAGGAACAGGTGTGTGTGTGATTAATAGCAGGGAGATTGGGAACGAGGGAGTGGTTTGGGCCTATGACGTGTTGTGCTGGCCTTTTCCCCAAGGGTCCCCACCCACCTCTGGGAACGTGGGTCGCCCCGGACACCTCGGAGCTGGTTTCTCGGGATGTGCCCTGTAGAAGGAAGCGGTGAGTGTGGGGTCTAGGATCTGGGAAGCTGACACCCAGCTCCTTTCCTCTGGGCCATATCCCTCCCCGTCTACTAGATAGTGGAAGTTTCGACCCCTCCTCCAGCAGTCCAGCAACCTCCTCACTTGGTGCACAGGTTCTCCCTCCAACACCAGGGGCGGTGGCAGTACCGAGGACTCCGGCTTGCTCAAGGGTCCCTCCCAGACAGGCTTGAGCCGGGAGACGTGGAAGGACCTTGACGCTCTGCTGTTCCCCTGCAGTCCGACCCTGTAGGTGACAACGTTTATTTTTTGTGTGGTGGAGTAGGGACCCACATCCCTGGCCTCAAGCTTCCCTTTGGGCCCCACCTGACCATCTCGGTAGGGCCTCGGGAGTGGAATGGCCTTGCCTGCGTCTGGACTCTCTACTGTGGTGGTTTGGAGAGGAAAGGCTGAGGGCCATGGCACCTGGGAGACCAAGCCAGTATGGTACGCCGTGCCCATGCGATGCGTGGCTTGTGAATCTGCAACCAGGGAAGGCCTAGAGTGATAGGATTGTGCAGGTGAGGCATAATGTGAAAAGAAAGCAGTTCAGAGTGGTTGCCTATGGTCAGGTGTAAAGGGAGAGTGATGTAGGTAATGAACCCACTGCCCACTGGGTTCTGCTGGAGGTTCTGCTGTAGGTTCTGTTGTATTATGGAGTTCTGCTGTAGGTTCTGTTGTATTACGGGATTCTGTTGAAGGTTCTGGTGTAGGTTCTGTTGTATTACAGGGATGTGCTGTAGGTTCTGTTGCAGGTTCTGCTGTATTACAGCATTACAGCGTTCTGTTGTATTACAGGGTTCTGCTGTTGGTTCTATTGTAGGTTCTGTTGTATTATGGGGTTCTGCTGTAGGTTCTGTTGTATTATGGGGTTCTGCTGTTGGTTCTGTTGTAGGTTCTGTTGTATTACAGGTTTCTGCTGTTGGTTCTATTGTAGGTTCTGTTGTATTATGGGGTTCTGCTGTTGGTTCTGTTGTAGGTTATGTTGTATTCCAGTGGTGACTCTGTGTCCCCTCATGTTGTTCTCTATAGGCTCGAGTGTAACGTCCTGTAAGGCTTGTCATGAACACGCCTCCTGTCTTCCCGCACTGAAGGCCGGCCAGGCTGCATCATCTCCTCACTCATCCAGCTGCTCCTGCACTACTGGCTTCTCCGGGGATGGCATGACCTGCCACAACAGCAGCTCCTGCAGCAGGGCAGGAGTCTCCTGCTGCGGTGCTGGATATGGCTGGTCTCCCTCGCAGGGATGCGTGGACATTGACGAGTGCTCAGCCGTTCCGAGCCCATGTGTCTCTCCGCTGGCCTGCCACAACACTCCCGGATCCTTCGTGTGCCTCCTGCCACAGGTTTACGCCTCCTTACCCACTAACCGCTCTGTGCAGGTGGGCTGTGGCCACAAGGTGTGTAACCCAGGTCAGGACTGCATCATGATCGGCGGGGCTATGCGCTGTGCCGATCCGTGCCAGCACTATGCTGTCCTGAACAACCCCTGGCGCTCCACGGACTTCATCACCAGCGGTACGATACACTGCGACATGGGCGCCGACTGGCACGGCTGGTACAGGATGTACCTGGGTAATGTCAGTGTCCGTATGCCCGAGAGGTGCGTCCAGCCCTGGACCTGTGGCACAGAGGCCCCTCTCTGGCTTAAGACACCCCACCCAGCTAAGTTGGACGGCGTGGTTCAAGCCACTGTTTGTGGGAGCTGGTTGGAGGACTGCTGTAACTTTGAGTTCTCCATACACGTCAAGGCCTGCCCAGCAAACTACTATGTCTACAAGTTTGTCAAACCACCTCTGTGCTTCCTGGCCTATGCTGCAGGTGAGGTGCTTCTGGATGAGAATCACTGGAGTTCTGGAGGTTCATAAACACTTTCCTTTAACCGAAGCTAGCAACCCAACTGTGACATCATAAATGCTGAAAAAAAAGGAGCTACTGTTTCCATCTGAGAGCTGTGTGTGTTTTTGTAGATGCAAACACAGAGGTGTGTGATACCTGTGCAGAGGGGTCTTCCTGTGTCAGCACAGACAGGGTCACCTGGTCGTGTCAGACTCCAGGTGAGTGCTAACAGCTTTTGTAACTCCTAACTGTCACGGTGGCCGCCCTGGCCGTCTCCCCTGTCTCGTGTCTGTGTGGGTGTGTCTGTGTGAGGGTGTGCTCTGTTGTGGTGTCAGCGTGGTGTGTACGTCTGGCTGTGTCGTGGGTGTGGCGTTTGTGATTGGTCTCGTTGTCGTTATACGTTTCACCTGTGTCTCGTTAGGGTGAGTGTATTAAAGCGTGTATGTGTGTATATGAATGTACATTTACTTTAATAAAGGAGAAAGTAGCTTGACATGTACCAGCTATATACCAGTCTTGTGCCAGTCTGTATACCAGTCCTGTGCCAGTCTGTGTACAAGTCCTGTGCCAGTCTATGTGCTGAAAAGCTGTAAAATGCATTCATATAAATATCTAATTCATCTTTAAAATACACTCATATAAACATCTAATTTAGCCGTGTTCTCTGCTCCCACTGGATTCCAGACCCCATCCGTCTGTCTGGAGGCAACAACAGTTGTGAGGGCCGTGTGGAGCTGCTCCATGATGGGGTCTGGGGTACCGTGTGTGACGACATCTGGGACATGAACAACGCCCAGGTGGTGTGCAGGCAGGCCGGCTGCGGCCGAGCCGTGGCTGCCCTGTCTAGCGCGTACTTCGGACAGGGCGCCGGCCCCATCTGGATGGACAATGTTCAGTGCAGTGGCGCAGAGTCTTATCTGGTGGAGTGCCATCACAACGGCTTTGAGAACCACAACTGCGGACACAACGAGGATGCTGGAGTGATCTGTGAAGGTAATTAACATGTAACAAACAGCAGTAACAACCACAACCACAACCACAATCATAAAAATACATTTTTATGTAGCACCATGTTTAATGATAACTTTGTAAAGTGCTTTTCAAAGTGATTAAAACAGCAAAAATATTTATTAATGATTAAACTGAAATACCAAGGGATAAATAAATTGAACCAATATAATTGGACAAAACAAAACTATAAAAATAAAGTGAAAAAAGAGCATCAACAAACAAAAAAGAGAGAATTTTATGGTAGCAAGAAAGCTGAATATAAGAGACAATATATTCAATTATAGTCAATTATGAATGAAATTATGATTTTCCATTCAAAACTTGTCTATACACCTATAGTTATAATCTGTATAGTTTATCTAATAGCATAATAAAAAAATATAATGAAATAATAAAACAAAAATAAAACTGGTCTAAGATCAGTATTTAAAGACATTGTTTAACTTTGTTACATTGTTATTTTTCTGTGTACATATTGGCAGCATTGGTAGTGACACTGTGGTAGTTATTATAAAAATTTAAGTAGTAAGTAGTCATGAATAACTAGTCATACTACTGAACTGTCAGGAAATGTATACATACTAAGGACAAACTTAACTGAGAGCCCAACAGTGAATCTGCATAAATTAACCCTTCATATGCCCTATCTGACATCAGAACTGGCAACGCCCCCTGAGCTGGTTTGCACCAGCGCCATGATGCGGGTGGGTGTGTCAGCCAGGTATACGGGCACCCAGGTCCTCAATGGAACCTCGGGTCACCTGGCAGACCCCTCCTGCGTGGCGCAGGGGCAGTTCAATGGCACCGTGTGGTACGAGGTGCAGAGGCAAGCAGGCGTGTGCGGCAACGTGATGAAGGTAAAGTGCTCTCTTTCCCTTTTGTCCCTCTAACCCCACGACAGAGGGCCTCACACCCGAGGACCCCATTTTTCTTAACTATGGGTTTTGTAGTTTTATTTTCTTCCCTTTGTTCCAAGTAAAATGAGGATGTGCCAAGAGAACTGTAGTGACTTCACATCATTCTGTAGTGACTTCACATCATTCTGTGGTGACTTCACATCATTCTGTAGTGACTTTACATCATTCTGTGGTGACTTCACATCATTCTGTAGTGACTTCACATCATTCTGTTGTGACTTTACATCATTCTGTAGTGACTTCACATCATTCTGTAGTGACTTCACATCATTCTGTTGTGACTTCACATCATTCTGTAGTGACTTCACATCATTCTGTGGTGACTTCACATCATTCTGTGACACCATTTCATTTCATCACGTGTCTTTCTCACGTGTTTTTTTTTTCCTGTTAATTTTGCAGATTAACAATACCCATACTGTCTACTCCAACACCTTGTTCCTGTACCCCGTGAATGACGGAGGGTTTTCCCTGCCCTCGGCTTTTCCCTTCTCCTGTGTTTACCCTCTGGATTCCCTCACCAGCATGGACCTTGGAGTGAGGCCCTATCTGTCGTATGTACCCTTCCTGTAAAAACAAAAAACACTACAGAAGTGCTCAGTTTTAAACCTGTTATTAAACCTTTCTCATCTTTAAAATTAGTTCCCTAATAAACTGTTTTAGATATTTAACCATGTGATATGTAGAATGTATCTTTCGAATGTTTTCCCATAAGCTGTGGCATGGTGTCTGTTTTGATCTGTGGCAGGATGCAGGAGATGGGTCTTGTTGGTGTTGGTCCCAACGCAGAAGCCTCCATGGTTCTGTACCAGGACAATAACTTCACCAGCGCGTACCCAAGTGGGCCTGTAGACTTGCCAGTTGGTGCTCCGCTGTACGTGGGTGTAAGGGTGGAGGAGATGGAGACGAGTGGCTTCGTTGTGATCTTGCATGAGTGCTACATCACAGACAGTCCTAGTGCTGATGACCCTGAGAGATATGTTCTCATTCAAAACCGGTAAGGCCTCTAACCCAAAGAGTGAAGCCATCAATCTGTGTTTTATGCCACAGTGTAAAATAACCCTGGAAAGTATGTGTCATAATCTATTGTAATAATACACAAGGAATTTTTGTGAAAGTAGGAAAAAATGTGTTTGTGTGTGTTTATGTGTGTGTGTACTTATAACGTTCACCATCAGTCCAGATGGACAGAAATGATAAGAGTTAATTCAATACTACAGGTGTTAATTCAATACTACAGGTGTTAATTCTTGCTGTACTACTAAATTTAGCCATCTCTCCCCTCCCTATCACTTTTTTTCATTGTTTTTTATACTGCATTACCATGGAGACGGTTTGCATTTTATAACAGGGCATATTTATCTCTGCTCAACGAATCATTAATGTTATATTTTGGGAACAGGAATAATACCATATGTGTATGCATAGGTATGCCTATGAAACAAACTACCAATCTGTACTCAATCATGCTCTTGTATCCTCTAATCTCTTATAGAGATTAGCTTCCTCTAATCTTAATCTGTTATAGAGATTAGTATCCTCTAATGTATTTTATGTAATTTAAGTAGAAACATACAATAGTCTCTCTCTCTCTCTCTCTCTCTCTCTCTCTCTCTCTCTCTCTCTCTCTCTCTCTCTCTCTCTCTCTCTCTCTCTCTGCCTCTCTTTCTTTCTCCCTCTTCCCCTTTCTCTCTCTCTCTCTCACTCACTCTTTCTCTCTCTCACTCCCAGTTGTCCCAGTGATCGGCGTGATGTGGTTCTAGTTGAGAATGGTGCTTCTCTCCAAGCACGTTTCATTGCTCTGCTCTTCCTGTATCAGGGCAGTTACAGAGATATATTCCTGCACTGCCGCCTCAGTCTGTGTGACCCATCCTCAGAGTCCTGCTCTGCCGTACGTTTACATACTTCACTTAAAGCGCATTTCTGTCTGGACTGGAGCTCTGACTCTACCAGAGAGAATGTGTTCGGAGACAACTGGACCACCAATAAACCATCAGGTGTAATCTAAACAATAAACCATCAGGTGGAGTCTAAACAATAAACCATCAGATGGAGTCTAAACAATAAACCATCAGATGGAGTCTAAACAATAAACTATCAGATGGAGTCTAAACAATAAACCATCAGATGGAGTCTAAACAATAAACCATCAGATGGAGTCTAAACAATAAACTATCAGATGGAGTCTAAACAATAAACCATCAGATGGAGTCTAAACAATAAACCATCAGATGGAGTCTAATCACACCTTTGTTTCCTGTGCCAGTTTCATTATGTCCTCTTTCTCTTCACAGAAATGTCTGACCAGAACTTCTCGGTCCATCTCCAACCACAAATCTCTCACTGTTGGGCCAATCAATTGTAAGTCAAATAAAACCACAGCTCTGTCCTGGCTACACACTACACTACAGCTATGAAAATGATCTGAAATGCTATGAAATCATGCTATGAAAACAACAGTGAGTGAGTGAGTGAGTGAGTGAGTGAGTGAGTGAGATACTAGGCAGGTCCATGAAGTGCTTCAGATCAAAGCGTTACACTGAAACATACAATATATACATTTTCAATACAACAATAATTTGATCGTGGATTATTTGAATTTTCTTTTTTTTCCCCAGGGACCAAAGCCAGGCAGTAGCAAGCTTGGATCAAAGTCAAGACCAATTTTTGCCAATTTCTGCATCTCCCAGGTGCAAAGCTACAGACCTTCAGTGATGGATCTGGATCGTACATTATTTTAGAACAATGATTCTATTCCAGCCATGGTTCTATTAATGTTACAACACGCTATATTACTACACACTTTGTAACATAATAAAGGAAGCATTAAAAATCTGACTCATGTTTCTGCATTTAACTTTGTGTGTCTTAGCAACTGTTTCCAGCTCAGCAAAAATATTTTAGAGTCACATATATGTGAAACGTGGTGTCTGGTTGTCTCATTTATTGTGTTCCATTCCCTTATTTACACCCATGCAGGCCTCAATGTGGGTGGTGTTTTAAGTTGGAGGCTTTTAAAGAACACAGCTTCAAAAAGAACACACTCAGCCTTCATTTACATGATAGTGAAGCACTAATGTAAAACAGTCCACATATTAAACCCAGAGCATTAAACATAACCTCTGAACTGCCTTGTTCTCGTTTAAAAACCGTAATACGGAACTTCTTCTATTAACCACTAGGAGGAGACAGATACAACAGTCTTACAGGGAATGTCGTTCTTCCCACGACGTCCTGAACTCAGACTAACCTGAGGTTCAGCTGTAGGTACAGAATCCGCTGTTAAAAAAAGGACATTCAAGCATTACATGCACGTGAACACACACGCAAGTGCATGTGAACACACACACACACACACACATATGCACATGAACACACACATTTGCATGTGAACTCACACACATGTGCACCCCCACCCCACCCCCACACTTGTGGTTTGTGCAAATTACATTTACTCAGAGTCCTGAAACAGTTAAAGGGAGATGAACTGTTGCTCAGAATGAAGCAGGCAGTTTGCTTATTGCTGAAGAGTCTTAAGAGTCAGTACAGCACTTACTTCATGACTCCGCTAATTGTGGGTGCAGGATAAAGCCAGAGCTGCTACTGGGTAATTACAGCAGAAGACAGAGTGAGAGAGAGAGAGAGAGAGAGAGAGAGAGAGAGAGAGAGAGAGAGAGAGAGAGAGAGAGAGAGAGAGAGAGAAAGAGAAAGAGACTTTCTTGTTTATTTCAGTAGATACACTCGGCTTGTGCGACACTCAGCTTGTGTATCTTGCTTTGATGTGTTCACAAATTCAGTCATTTGGTCAAACATTTCAGAATACATTTCGAGAGGCTTTGAGATGCCATGAACATTAGTTTCAGCTGTATGCTAAATCACTGCTTCATTAACATAATAAAAAAAAAACAATCATAGTATATCGTTAAAATTGGACTGTGATGCCCACCCCTATGCACATTGTACTGATTTAATTTAGTAGTTAATATCTATATGGGCTGTTCAGTTTTTGATCCTGCCATGACACTGGCCGTGTGAATTTGACAGGATATCTCACTTTTTCTAACTGTACTATGGAAGATGAATAGAAAGAAAATTCTCTGAGGAAATAAGGGGTGGAGAAAGAGAAGGAAGGAGTGAAGAAACATGAAGAAACAGAGAGAGAGACAGAGAGAGAGAGAGAGAGAGAGAGAGAGAGAGAGAGAGAGAGAGAGAGAAGAACCAGGTCTGAAGAGTCTCAACCAGCCTCTGTTCTTTTGGAACACTCATTCTGCAAACAGCTCCAGAACTCACAGGAGATTCTCAGGCAGGTGAGTGGAACTCTCTTCTATCTCCTTACTTGCATAACTCTCTCTCTCTCTCTCTCTCTTTCTTTCTCTCTCCCATTTGAACTTTCCCTTATTCTGTTTTCTCTCAACCTCTGATTCTTTTTCACCACCTTGTCCATTCTGTTATCTACTGTTCTTGGTTATTTATGTGGTATTGCTGAGTTGATCAAAGTGAAAATGCCTGTGTAAGTGGCTGCTGCTACCTGCTGCATACCAGAGGGCCCCAGGGTACTTGTGGCGCAATTTCTTCAACTCACCGTGTGTTGCAGAGTAGACTGTGGTATTGGAGCTGTTTGCTGTTTTGGTTTTGGTGAAGGGGAATCCACTTTTAGCCCTAGTTTTCCTTTTCCCTCCTTGCTCTCCCTGTCTCCTTCTCCCACTTTCAGTCCTTGGTTGTTTTGAACTGCTGTTCCATCTTTACACTGTAATTCTCACTCTTCGGGACGTTTTGCGGAAGGGCAGTGAGGTATTTGGATTGCTAAGTATAAGACACTCACTGGAAAATGCAAGCTGTGTGTTTTTTGGGGTTTGGGGTGTGTTTTTTCTGCTTGCCACCCTATAGGGTAGAACTATACTGTCATGAATCCATCCACATGGTCTGGTGTTTCTGTTGTAAGAGGAATTTCAGCTACTGTATCACAGTGTACAGCAGCAGAGTCATGTGATCATGGTGTTACGCATTTATAACTGCACAGATCGAGTGTAAAGATGAAATTGTCTCCAGATCCACTTGCTCCTCAGGTGCCCATCTGAAATGTTCTCTTGGTCTGTTAAGCTCATCAAGTTGTGGTAAAAGCAATCAGTTAGACAGACAGTTCAGTGTGCATTTTTCCTTTAGCAAGAGCCAATGGTCTTGATTTCTTTTTTTCACTGGAGTTAGAAACTGTTTGTAGAGCTGACACTTCCAAACAGTTTCTAACTCCAGTGAAAAAAAGAAATCAAGACAAATCGTGAAAAGCTCAATGCACAGACATTACTGGCTTTCTGATGGACAGTCCTGAATCTTCATTCATGTTTCTACATTTTCCAGATGGAGAAGATGCTGATTTTTCCCTCTGTGTTCTGCATCGTCCTGCTTCATGTTGTACATGGAATTCCACCAGGATTCCAGGTGCGTCTGGTGAACGGGAGAAGTGTGTACGAGGGCCGCTTGGAAGTGTTCTATAATGGCACGTGGGGCACGGTGTGCGATGACGAGGTGAACATTAATCTGGCCAACGTCGTGTGCCGTGAACTCAGTCACACACAAGGGCTCACGTGGGCTCACAGTGCCAAATTCGGACAGGGTCAAGGTGAGATGTTTTCATTTAAACAAAACCTGCATGCTATGTGGGGCAAAGCCTGCCAGTTCGTCTACATAGCTCAAAATATATATAGATAAAATATTATAAGCATGACTCGTGTCTGTTTTCTTCCTGTTGTTGTTTGTACTGTAGGTCCAATTTGGTTGGATAATGTGTTCTGTACGGGCTCTGAAAGCTCCTTATCTGACTGTCGTTTTAACGGCTGGGGCATACACGATTGCACCCACTCCGAGGATCTGGGTGTGGTTTGCAGTTCAGACGGTCTGCAGCAAGGCCATGTTCCCCGATACAACGAGCCAGCTTCACCAGCATCCTCTTCCTCACGGTTTCCGTCTGAGATCTCTCCTGCTCCAGACAGCGCAGGCCACAGGCGAGGGCATGAAATCGCCCTGCACCGCAGCGCTCCTCGGGGCTCCTCTTCCTCGTTGCCCCAGGTGCAGGGACATCAAATCCAGTTACGCAGGAATGGCTACGAGAATGCGGCCACTCGCAGGCAAGACAACTCCGCGCCTCAAGGACACCAGCTGCCAGATCATCTGAGGAACAGGGCATCTTACAGACGCGGTCAGGACGTGGAGCCCGGGCGGGGAGGTCTGATGGACCAGCACATGCGACAGCCCAATACCCGGCAACCCAACAGTGACCCCAATCCTGTGAACGCTGTCGATCCACTCTGGACACACAGGCCTGAACCATCGTTCAACTACCATGAGCATGACAACAGAATGAACACTGACTTCACTGACACTGTGGAACAGGTGAGATGACCACAATAAACAAACAGTAAGCAGTGAAGGTTCCCATTGCCTTTACTATGATCTGCTAATCCTGTTGGGGTTCTCACTGATTTAATTCATACCTACCCTGTATATTTGATTACAGAGAGCTCCAGGCATTTAACCCCCATATACCTTCATCACACCCCAGTTTGTGACATCATAATCCAGTCAACACAATAATGTTTTACCATTCCCTGCTCCCCTACCAATGGTCTATTTTTACTGGTTCGTTATTACATAGGATCTCTTGCTTGCTTCATTGTGTGGTACCAGACACACTGGTATTTCTTAAGTTAATTCTAAAGAAGAGATTAAATTACTTTTGATTACTGTATTCACCAGCCACTGCAATCTGGTTTCAACATTCATCATGACTTAACATGAGAGGATTATTTTGCAACCAACACTAACTTTTTTTTTTTTGCTGTGTCTAGAATCCCCTAGAAACACGTCCTTGCTTTCCCATTAAATCTGTGTTATATTGACCTTGAGAAATCTTAATAAAGTATTTTCTAAAGTTGAGCCTTAGAGCTTGGATTTTCCCTCCTGCAGACTGTGGGGAGGGTGAGTCTGGAGGATGTTCGTCTGCGGCCAGTCCTACACAGCACCCGGAAGTCTGCCATGATAACGGAGGGGGTGGTGGAAGTCAAACATGCTGGGAGATGGAGGCACGTGTGTGACCTGAGTTGGGACCTCAGCAGCAGTAGAGTTGTGTGTGGCATGCTGGGATTCCCCGCAGCCGAGCAACACAAGGATCACCTGTACAGGTGAGCCAAACACCCTTCAGCTTTCTTTTTATTTACCTTACACACCTTAATCCCTTTATTATGTACATAAATATTCATTATGTATATACATTTTTTTCATTTTTAACCCCTGAGAAAAAAACTGTTTCAGTTTTGGTTGACATGTACATACTGACCACTTTATCGGGTGCACCTTACTAATACCAGGTTTGCCTACAGAACTGGTTTAATTCTTTATGGCACAGATTCAAGGTGCTGGATATATTCTTCAGAGATTCTGGTCCATATTGACATGATAGCATCACATAGTTGATGCAGACAGTTGATCATGGGAATCTCCTGTTCCACCACATCCCAAAGGTGCTCTGTTGGATTGAGTCTTGGTTTCTGTAGAGTTTAGTGATGCCATTCGAATCAAATCAAATCAAGTTTTATTTATATAGCACCTCTTACAACATGTTGTCTCAAAGGAGATTTACAAGTGTCTGAGTCCAAGCCCCCAGTGATCAAGCCAAGCGCAACAGTGGCAAGGAAAAACTCCCTAAGAGTGTGAGGAAGAAACCTTGGGAGGAACCAAGACTCAAGGGGGGAGCCCATCCTTTTCTGGCTGACACTGGTCACCATGACAACAAGATAAATATATAGGGGGAAAACACAGTAGTAAATAAGTTATAGCAAAGTCACAGCAGGGCATGTGGGGGGGGTGGTGCTGATGAGGGCCTCCATCCCATCCACTTGATTAATCCTTCATCTGCATCTGGATGAGTAGGAGGTGGTTGGTCCAGGACAGGTAGCAGCAGGAGATCCTCGTCAATCCTTACTTTGTACCAAGGACAGCCATTAGCTCGGTAAAAGTAAAGCGAGACAGTTAGTTCGGTATGGGACATAAAATATCGACATTTCAGAAGCGTGGCAGCAGCAACTCTGGCAATGAACTATTACAGCCTAAGTAAAAGGACAGAACCAGAAGGTAACACAGACCTGGGGGCGTCCTGAGGCGTTGGCATCCCTCTACCCCTCCAGTGCTGGGACGACAGCACCAGCGTCTCAGTATACCATAAAACTCTCTGTCCATGAACCCCTGGATCTGTAACCTTTATCTACGGGGGAAAATCAATTACCAAATGCTAAACAGTTTTTAGCCTAGACTTAAAGATTGAGACTGTGTCAGTGTCCCGGACATTTTCTGGAAGGCTGTTCCATAATTGGGGGCTTTGTAAGAAAAGGCTCTTCCCCCTACTGTTCCCTTATTAATTGATGGAACCAGTAAGAAGCAGCACCCTGTGTTCTTAGTAAATGTGGAGGCTCATAGTAAGAAATAAGTTCTTTCAGATAATTGTCATGCTTGGGAAGTCTGAAATGATTTGAGCTTTGTGACATGGCATGTTAATTCTACTGGAAGTACCATCAGAAGATGGGTATATTGTGAGCATAAAGGGATGGAGATGGTCAGCAAGAATACTCAGGTGCCAAGAAATACCCTCCACACCATTACACCACCACCACCAGGAAACACCCCCAAAACAATAAACCACCACCACCAGTAAACACCCTCAAACCATTACACCACCACCGCCAGGAAACACCCCCAAACCATTACACCACCACCAGGAAACACCCTCAAACCATTACACCACCACCGCCAGGAAACACCCCCCAAAACAATTACACCACCACCACCAGGAAACAACTCCCAAACCAGTACACCAGAACCAGGTAACAGCCTCAAACAGTTACACCACCACCACCACCACCAGGAAACACCCCCAAACCATTACACCACCACCACCAGGAAACACCCCCCAAACCATTACACCACCACCACCAGGAAACACCCCCCAAATCAATTACACCACCACCACCAGGAAACAACTCCCAAACCAGTACACCACAACCAGGAAATAGCCCCAAACCATTACACTCCACCACCAGGAAACACTCCTAAACCATTACACCACCACCAGGAAACACTCCCAAACCATTACACCACCACCAGGAAACAACCCCCAAACCACTACACCACCACCAGGAAGCACCCCCAAACCATTACACCACCACCATCAGGAAACATCCACAACATCAATACACCATCTGTACCACCAGGAAACACCCCACACCATTACACCACCACCACCAGGAAACACCTTCCACACCATTACACCACCAGGAAACATCCACAACACCAATACAACACCACCACCAGGAAACACCCTCACACCATTACACCACCACCACCAGGAAACAACTCCCAAACCAGTACGCCACAACCAGGAAACAGCCCCAAACCATTACACCACCACCACCACCAGGAAACATCCCCAAACCATTACACTCCACCACCAGGAAACACTCCTAAACCATTACACCACCACCACCACCAGGAAACACTCCCAAACCATTACACCACCACCGCCAGGAAACAACCCCAAACCACAACACCACCACCACCAGGAAACACCCCCAAATGAGTTTACATGACATGGAAGACTCTACTTAGTTATTCAAATAAATGTTCGATCTTAGTCAGTCATTTCTCCTCTACTTTAGCAGAAGGATCCTCCCAAGGTAAACCGTTGGGTAACCCAGCCAACGTTGGATCCTCCCAGGGTAAACCGTTGGGTAACCCAGCCACTACGTTGGAATAAACCCTGTTTGAGTGCATCCAGACCATCTGTCTGACTCCCAACCAGAAATAGGCACTGTAGCTGGAGAAAGGCAGCTTCTCTCTGTCTTTATAACTGACCACACATCCTTTTTATGGAGTTTATGCACTATACTCTATACTACTGCACTCTCTACTGACATGTCTAAATTAGTTAGACTCCCTGCTGAAAAAGTTCTACTGGCCAATGTACTTTTCCGCTTCAAAAACTATTTTTTTTTCCATCCAGGCTTTGAACTCGAAGGCCTTTTTGGACCTTCTGTGACATGTGACACACGTTTTGCTAATATTCTATTTCCACGAATGTTCTACTTCCTCCATCACTGTGTGCCTCCTCAAATAACATCTAAGATAAGATCAAATTCATTTCTTGGTGTTTTGTGCTTTCAATTTACTTTTTCCTCTGCAACTGTGAAGTCACAACAAGGCCACAGCATCTGCTGTTCACCCTGATTGACTGTTGGGGAGTATTCATCTTACTGCCCTCTTGATTGGCTGTTGGGGAGTATTCATCTTACTGCTTTCTTGATTGGCTGTTCATCTCAAATGAGGTCACCCTCAAATGATGTCGTGACCAAATCTCCAGCACTGAGAGGAAACGTGTTGTCAAGATTCCACTCACTGATTGGCTGTTTGCTGATGTTAAAGCTGTCTGCTCAGTGTTTCCAGCATATATGCGAACGACTGAGGAAATGTAGTCAGTGTTATGGTGTGGAGAGGAGATGATTGCTGATTGGCTGTCCAAATGTTTTCCTTTTTCTCCATCTTTTTTGTTGACCTTATGTGATAAGGGTCAAGTCTTGGTAAAATGGTGCCTTTGGTTAAAGCCGCAGTGAAACTGATGAAGGACAGTGATTACGGATGTTTCCCCCCCATGTAAACAGCATGATGAAGAAAGTATATCATGTCAGCGTTAATGTCAACAGTCTGTTTTCTTTTAAGTACAAGACCATCCTGTAATTAGTAGTGAAGTTTGGGTTGGAGCAGATCCGTTGTTGTATGATAGTGACTGAAAAACCCTAAAAAGGCCATAAAGTCAATTGACATCTACACACACTTACAAGGGTCTCGGCCTCTGATACACCATCTAATTAAGTTATATTTGTTACCTTTAACGTGACGGATATCACAAAGTGGCTTGTGTGTCTGAGACGAACCTACAAACAAAAGAGAGTGTAAAATTGCAATCACTCACTTTCAAACTAAAGCTTCATTTCTAGTTTTGAATGCTGTGTAATCATGCAAAGTTTTCCTTCATAGCGATGATCATCCAAACCTTGTTATAGGTCTCATTATTGGTTTGTGGTATTTGTGTTTTAAAGTAGATGTACAAATGAGGAAATTAAACTCCTTTTCGCCATTTCAGGCTTTTGTGTGATTATGGATTCCCCCACTCCTCACATGTCACACAAGGAAGTAAAACATACAGGGTGTTGCCTGTATATCATATGTTTACACAGATTTGAGTTTCCACACATGCAGTACTAGCTTTTTATATGATGTAGAAATGGCTTCAGTATGAAACGAGCGATTGAAGTGGAGCCCAGGAACAAGTCCACCAAGCTCTGGATTAAAGAGTCTTGTAGTCTTGTAAGCAAGGAAAGGCAAACTGTGACAGTAAACAGTCATGCTTATTGTGCTGTTTGGAAACAAATAAGCAAGCATTTCGTGTACAGCTCAAATTGTGACAAACCCAGCTATGCTACACACTCCATCGCAGTTCAAGTAAACATTTGCTCATCCCCTCTCTACACGTCTTCAGCAGCACTCATGAACGAATGCTGGCTGGATTCTCCTCGGTTTTTGCTCTTCGAAATGTAGAGAAAAGACCAGGATTGCTTTCTTTCCATGTTGGGAAAGGAGATTATGTGGAACTCTCTCCAAAACTCTCCAGAACATTCCTGTACTTTTATACATGTAGGTACTAAATCAAAAATATTTAGCAAATCTAGCACATTTTATTACACTTTTAAAAAATTCTGTTCACAGAATTGTGTATTTAGACAAGTATTTAGACAAGCTGTTCACCATTGTTTTAAAGTTTTTCTTTTCTTTTCTGTTCTTCTTGTACCTTTCATACCATTTTCTATATATATATCTATATCTATATCTATATCTATATATAT
>JAOXYF010000020.1:5274180-5286577 GCA_028565775.1 Sternarchorhynchus goeldii | reverse complement strand
GTAAAGAGAGGTGTTGGGGGCACACGCGTAAAGAGAGGTGTTGGGGGCACACGCGTAAAGAGAGGTGTTGGGGGCACACGCGTAAAGAGAGGTGTTGGGGGCACTAACCAGTCGGCAATGCAAGACATTTAAAAGAAGACTCTTACTTTAAAATATTGTACAAGATCTCTACATGTCACTTTGGAACCTCCAATTTCTTTCTCCACCAAACTCTCTGGGGACAGCAGTAACGGGATCAGATTCACCAGCTCCTTTTTGAAGTCAACATCAATGTCTGTGGAAAAGGGGTGTGTATGAGAGAGATACTTTAGCGTAACGTTAACTTCACTTTTACTCTTCATAAACTGACCCAAATGCCTGAATGGCCCAAATTAAAAGGGTAACGTATAAATGAATAATTCAAAAGGACTGTGCTGTAAACACAGTACATACCAGATGGAAGCTCACATTTGTTCTAGAAAGTGCCGATGCATGTTTGTGGGGAGCTCCCGTGGCTGGACTGTGGCACTGGGCCCCCAGTAACCTCACCGTTCTGTTCGCTCCACAGTTCCACTAATGGGCCTACAGGGGGCAGACATTTCTTACCTTTCAAACTGCCATCAAAGTGAGGGTTTGTGGCCACTCTGAGGCCTGGGTGAGGAAGGAGAAAGCAGCTGATGTTGGAGAAGCAGGAGTGGATGTGTTTGCGGACGTTCTGCAGCTCCTCGTGTTGGTTCTGCTTCACCTGAGTGCGTTTGAAACATACGCAGGGAAATAAGATAAGATGCCGTAAAGAAATGTGTAGAATTTAAGAGGCAAACTCTAAATTTGCACATGCTTATGTCGGTGTTTCGCGTAGCGTTTCACACCAGTCTCAAGACGCGTAGAAAAGATAAACATTCAATACATAACGACAAACTGTACAAACGGAACCTTCTTTACAGGATATCAGACGAAGGGCAAAGATTATAGTTACACAGTGTCTTGAGAACTGCATGTACTCTAAAGCCAACTAATGCGGAGTTACAACAGGGAGTAGGAACTCAGTTCTGTTGTGACTTACAGTTGGGGTTTCTTTATATAAATATGTATGAAAGAAAAAAAAAAAAAAAAAAACAAACAAACAAACAAAACCTTCACATACTTGTAATCTTTTCTCAAGAAACGTGCTTCCTCCTTCCAGACCATATGCATGTTCATATGGATAACTCCAGTCCCTTATGAGAAACATTAGTGACTATAAAGAGAAGAAAATAATTCAGTTATAGCAAATAATATATATTACGCTACATAAATTCAGGAGAAAACCAGAGGAAAAAAATAATACTGAAGTATGAGATACTACAGGATGCATGGCATGTGTTATGAATACTATGACCAAGAAAATCATGAAGAAACTAGTGAATGAACAGCATACTTGAAATGGCTTTTGATAGATTTCTTCCATAGCGAGTCTTCCATATTCTGTGAAAAGCTACAAGAAAGAAAACATCATCAGAACAAGGCTGGCATATTTCAACACATCCAGGCATCACAAATTACGGTTTTCAGACAACACACAAGTGAACATACACCGACGTGGCAAAAGTCATGGAACAGGAAGTACCATCATGAAACACAGGAACTGGCATCCTTTAGGAGCCCTTCTAGCCTGGCAAAGTGCAGCACTGATTCCACAAGTGGACGGAAGGTATCTGACGAGACGTTGAGCCACACCATCCGGAGAACCACCAACAGTTCTGTGGAATTCTCAGGTGTGAAGATACCTCTCCACCACAGCCCATAAAGGCTTGAGTGGTTGAACACTCCAGAACTGTCCATAATGCTTTTTGAACCAGTTCTGGACACCTTTGGCCACTTGCTGGAATATTAAAAAATTCCCATAATTCAAGGTGTAGAGAGGACAAGATAAGGTGGACCAGTGGACTCAACCCATGCCTTGAGAACACCCACTACACCAGTACAGAACCACCACCACCACCCTGACACACCAGTACATCCATCACCACCACCACCACCACCAGCATGAACCAACTGGTACTGCTACTCATGAACCTCTAGGGTCTGGTTAGAACCTCACAAGCCCAGCTGAGGTGCCGTATCTGGTGTTAAGAGCCATTCTGGTGGGTTTTCATAATTCCTGTTAGAACTGTTCAGATTTAGGCATTCCCAAGCCCAAGGTGCCACTTTAAAAGCAATTTACATACCAAATTACATGACTTCTGACATGCCAGTGTCATGTTTATTTACATAGCACATGCGCACAGACAAGGTTACTGTAACTTAATATGTACATACCTTCAAAATGTACGTCTAAAAATACTTCTAAAATGTATGACGTGTAACGTATGACTTTTGCTTGTACCCAACATATCCAAGAACTTGGATATGAAATCAGTGTGCAAATGCATAATGAGAAAGTATTTCTTGCAGAAAGCAAAATCACTTCTGGACAATGTTAAAGGCACGAGAGAATGGAAACTATTTTTAGTTGGGATTCAAAAATAACTACATTTAGGGAAATTGGTTGCAGTTGACTAGAGCTACATAGTGTAGTTACAGAGCCAAACACACCTGAAGATGCTGAAGATCGTCCTCCTGCACGTTCTGAGACAAATTGTAAACCTGCAGGTATAATACAAACAGTCAAGGGGGGGGGGAAACAAGACTCTTCATCTGTTGACTCGTTAGCGAAGGCGCTAACGCTGCGTGTAACCGTGGTAACCGAGGACCTGTATGGAGCTGGTCATGGTGCTGAGAGCGAAGAGTGTGGCACAATCTTTGATGGTCGACTGGCTGTCGAAGGCTCCTTGCGTGTCAACCAGAAGCACAGCCACCTGCAGACACACATGGGAACAACACAAAGTCAAGATCCTACGTCGGGTGGGACGCATGCTACTCAACGCAACTCCTTAATCCAAGAACACTGGATTCTTACATTTCGTGCAGTTTTACTACAGCTGTCACTACAGTCACACTAAAATTTCCAGCCAGGATGGAATAAGTAGAAGTACCACCAAAAGACTGCTGCTCCTAATCTGGCATAAAACAGACTTATGACTGGTACAAGAAAGGAATAAACTTGCAAAGCATTATTCACAGAATCTAGAATATGCAAAAATATAAATTAATAAAAAAAAATACAAAATATTTTGTGTTGAGTGTCCCGGCCCAGTCATTATTCACAATGGGTTTCCCAGAGTAGTAGGTTTTAACCATGTCACATCAAGGATTCAGTGTCTTACAAGGCATAATAACCTCAACATGACATTTATGTACAGGTCACATAAACTAGTGTTATTTTTTCTCTATTGCCTGTGCGCCATCCTACAGTTTATCATAAATCACGGTCTATAAATCATTAGTTAGAGCCATACACAGCTGCAAACCAGCACAGGACCTCGAGGCACGTGTCCTGCAGGTTGCGTCTCGAGGACGTCGAGGCATGTGTCCTGCAGGACCGTGTGCATTTACCTTGCTACCATCCGGCTTCTCAACCACAAACACTTCACTCCAGGCCAGGATGCCCGTGGTCTCCCGTTCACAGCCTCCCCTCCAGGTGAAACCTGTCAAGGGCTCGTCGTCTCTGCCCAGCCATGTGTTGGATGTCTGGGGGTACGTAAAAAGGGTTAGAGCAAAAGTGTAGCTCCTAGAGACCAGCATTATATGTGAAAGCTAATCACTTAAAATAAAAACAAACCTACCCAACAAACAAAAACAAGTTACAGCTTTTCGGGAGTGTGTAGACAAAACACATGACTTTTTTGGGGGGGTCAAGTAAAACAAGTGCAATTAGAGCTTTTACTCCCATCTAGAGTACAGAGGAGTGTACATACTCCAGACCATCTAGAGTGGGGGGGCACACACCCCAATTAAACGGATGCTTCCTGAGCTCCACAGCAAAACCATGCTCAACTCTGGGGTCACTGGATAGACAATGGCATGTCATGGTCTTGTTAACTTAAATGCATGTTCTCACACACCCACACCTAAAATTAAACATGGGGAGGATCCCATTAATTTTTCACATTTTGAAACTATACTTCACTAATTCAAAAAAAATCTCACCCTCCATAAAATGGAGTTAAAGCAAACAATTCTTTGGCCACTACATGATGATGTCGTGGATACGAAGCGCATGAAAGCTGAACACTAGTGCGCTCACAGGATGAGGGCGTACACAGCATGGCAGCGAGCACTTCCTGTTTGTGGTCAGCATACTTTAGTGTTATTACAGATGCCCGTCCCAAGACCACCCTCCCCACCCCAAATAAGTGCAGAAATGGTCCATTTCCTGTGGCAGCTAAAGGTTGTATTGGTTTAAGGCCACAGGGCAGACGGTGGCCGCCAGACCGGATTAAACGGAATGATTGTTATGAGAAGGCAATTAGACGACGGGTGTGGAAGAGAAAATGGAAGATGCTGTAGAAAGAGTCAGATTTTGGGACATTCAGCACGACACTCATGCCAGAGTTAGTTAAAAAAAAATTTAGGTATGAATTTTTCATGCCAGGAAATTCTTAGTAAGCACACATTAAGAATTTATTTTTACTAACCCTAATTAAACACAGCCAGACTACAAAACAATGACAGAACTATGAACATATAAAGAGCATTCTAAACAGAGCTCCGGCCTGTACTCAGAGAGAGTAGTACAGTAACCAGTAACCACACCCCAGTACGGTAACCACACCCCAGACACCCAACCAAGCCAGGAAACAAATAGAAGCTCCAAGTGTGGGACTCGATCACAATGAAGGCAAGGTAGAGCTCTGCAGAGGATGAAGATGGAAACCCTACTTCATTTCATACCACTAGTACAGATGCTGTAAATAGCCACTCCCCCGACACCCGACCTACAAATCAGGAGCTCTTAGGATGGATGGCACATGATACAGCTGTTCATGGGAAGAACAAGGAAGCACTGATTGCAACGCCATTCCGTGTTTATCCATGGACTCCAGGTCTTTTACACAGAGCCAGAGGTAAATGTTAAGGTTTTCATAGATCACTTGAATATACTGTCTAAACCCATCAGGGCACGGTGTTGCCTCTCACCCGGTTGTACATGTAGCGGAGCATGAAGTCCAGCAGGAAAGACTTGCCCTTACGGAAGGCTCCGGCAACCGACACCACCACCACGTTGAGGTCACGGACGTGCTCCTGCAGTAGGAGGCGCTCTAGAGCTTTCTCGTCCAGCTCAAACTCATGAGCGCCCTCATCTGCCACGACGATCTGCACGGGCCTCGCCCTGGATTCCTCCTCCTCCTCCTCATCCTCCTCTTCCTCCAGCAGGAACTCGTCGTCGGATTCCTCCATGCCCATCTCTGGACAGACCTCTTCCACCCCACTGACACCTGCCACAGAGACACACAGCCTTTCAGTGAACGAGAACAGTCCCAACACCAGAGAGGCCCAGCAGAGCACAGGGACACACGCGCTTTCAAATACGTCACAAGTGCATAAAAGAAAGATTCCCATACCAAAAGAGAGAAGACTCACTTTGTGGCATTCTTTATATTTTGTAGTTCGATTATACATTTTGCAGTGTAACTATACGCAAGTAAACTCGCTTGAAACAAAAAACAAACAATCAAGTAGGTGGGTAAACAAGTTGCAAGATAAACAGGTCATAATTCCAGGACACAAGTCTGTGGAAGAACACCAAGGTTAAAGCACATGTTTGAGGCAAGTGCCTCCGACATAAAACCAAGAGCAGTGTAAGAATGTGCAGTTTCAGTACTGGTCAAATGGGTCTGGATCGTGATGTAAACAGGCCACTGTCTACTCCACAACATCCTTAACATGAGGCAGAGTGAAAACCAGCTTCTACGGGCCAAATGAACATCACTGGTAAGTGACCTGCTACAATCATGAACAGAAACATTTCTCGACTATGCAGTAAAGAGGGAGAAGCCGCTTCAGATTCTGGAGCTGATGGAGTGTACTCTTAGTGAAAAGAAGTGCAAGTGTGAGACTGAAAACAAGGGTTCAGTCAAACAGCAAGTCAACAAGCCAATCCAAATAGCCTTTAAAAAAAAAAAAACCAAACAAACAAAAAAAAAAAAACCAGGGACAAAGCTGTTTGTTGGAGAGCGGGTAGATGACTCTAGAACACTCTAGAAACTCTACACTATAGAAGTGCTGGATTTGGCACAGTTGTCAGTGGAAATGGTGAGCATTACTCCATTATGGATAATAATGGGTAATAATGTTCCCTGTACTGATTCCAATTAGACTCAGCAAACAGCAAATTAAACTGCCGAACATGTAATCAACAATGACCTTTATTTTCAAACATGCTCAATGTTATATAAGGAAACAAAAGCCCCATTAAACCAGTGCCAAATAACAACATGAGAGAGTAGAAAACAGACTCATTCACAAAACAGGGCATATATATCATTTCGTTCTATTATAGACAACGAATTCAATCAGATAGAACAGTTACACATCAAGCAGTTTACACTGAGAGCAGGTGGAAGAAAGCAGGCTGCTACTTGCGATCTTCTTGAGATCAGGAGGCAAGAGTTTGGCAGACAATCCTCTAGCATTTAGTATGTGCCATAAAGGACAGCCAATGACGAGTCAAAGTCCAGCCAATGACGGGTCAAAGCAAGTCATCAGACTCAAGTAAGTTACGCCTGCTCTTATTCAACTGGCGTGCTGAACTGACCAGAAACCAGGGCTTGCCACAAGTTTAGGTCAATGAAGTACACAGAGCAGAATGTCATGAAGTACACTATAACTATGTAAACTGGGATAGATAACTTAAAACAAAGGTAAGACCAGCCAATAAAAATGTTCCTTACTCGCCTGCCATCAGACGAATCTGACTTTGTCCGAGTCCAGTAAATTTTACCTGATGAAATGACCCTTTCATCTTGGTCCCTGGTGTGCCAAAAGCCAAAACTCGTTTGGTTTTGCTTTCATCCACCATGTAATCAGATGCCAACAACTACTCAAACACCCATGTTCAACAAAATAATTTTTGGAAGAAGAGAATGTGCCTTTAATCAAAGGAGTCATCACCTACATACAATGAAAGATGAGTTCAATGTCCAATTGCACTGCACTGGATCATTATTAACAAAAACAATTTTAAGGGCTCATCAACTACAGCTTTGAAAATAATTATAATGGAGCTGAATGTTTATATAGTGAGTTTATATTCAATATATCTTGTAAGTTTCAGAAGCTGAAGATCAGGACACCAAAGCCTTTGGCCGCGACCGGATCCACACCGCACCGGACCGGACCGGTCCGGACCCCCATAACTGGATACTGCCACGGTACTCTCCCGAAGGAGCTGGAGGGAGTGGCGGGGGATCTTTGCTTAGACTGCAAATGGAAGGATGGGTGGATGGATAGATATCTTGTGAGTTTGCGAATGGCCTAGACAAGACAGAAGAACAAACACTGTTGCATTTCCGGTGTCTGTGACAGACATGCAGTTTGACGGAATGCAAACACTGCAGATAGGATGAGCTCGCAAAAAAGAAAGAAACCACTAGACAGCATGCATTAGACGCACGTGCTGTGTCGAGTCCATCTCCACCGCGCAGGCACGAACCGTATAACCCGGCGCGCTCACACGAACCTTTCGCTGCAGCGGGAACTTTATGAAGGTTTCATGGTAGTTAGCGTTAGCTATACGGATTTCGCTTGTATCCAAATCACAGACACTTTGCTACAACAAAATAGTATTAAATGGTAAATATGAGTCCGACTTAAAACCTGGATACATTCAATAACAAATTTAGGCCTCAGTTCATTAAACCTTGCCAAGAAATCACTAAGCAGGTATGCTAGTTAGCTAGGTTAGATTTCCTAGCTAATTTAGTTAAGACTAATAGCTAACGGTAGCTTTACCATACACGTAGCCAGTTTAGATAATCCTGATCATTTTTAGCTAGCAAGATAGATACCCATCAGTTAATAGTTAAGGTTCATAGCTACAAAACCGGGCACATTACCATGGTGGTACAGGTCAATTCATTCAATAAGCGATCGCTAGCTATGCTAACAACATACCTAAAAAGATGGAAAATACACAAGCAAGATGCCCATTCACCCTTATCAAATTTGTCATATATCTAACTAGCACGACAATTGTTCTAAATACGTTGATCTTTCACTTAAGAATTAACCACTGGTGGAAACCAGCTAAATGACAAGTGATATGCAGCTAGGTATAAAGCTCCTTTTTTGGACGCCACTTTCCTAGAGCGATCAAGGTGCTCGCATCTTATCTTAGTTACCCTGATGAAGTCAGCTGACATTAGCAGTGTAGGTAAAAACAGGAGATGCTCATAATCCAGCACATTTGCTGTTTTACGTTCGCAATGTATTACCTACTGCTCGGCACAATAAAGACGATACACCAACCCTAATCGTATGGGGGACAGCTGGAAGTATACTTCTAGTGAGCAAGAGCCTTTAGATCTTTCCATCTTGACCGCAAAGCAAACCCAGCGGGTGAATTAGCGGAGATAGCGAGCATCACCTAGCAGCTAGTAGCTAGTGTCATGAGCGGTGCGAATGCAAATCGTGTCGAAACAGATTTTCACGTCCATCTACAAACTCGCTTTCCATTCTTTTCTATTTTAAACAAGCGGCGTCTGTCCAAATCTTACCTTCGATAAAGACGTTACTTTTGCAATTTTGGCCAAAGTGATTTCGATGCTCCAACCTGCTATTCTCCGCCATCTTGACCCCCGTTCAAAATAATCCAGTTCGCGTGACGTCAGGCGCTCAGATTCCCTGCGCGCTTCTTTAACAGTTCAGTCGCAGAGCGGTTTTTCCGCGCGGTCCTAAATACACCCAACGCGGTACATATGAGATTAAAAATTTAAATGGAATATAGATGACTATGATACAGTAATACGTACATTTTGCGACGTAGGTTGACTTAATGATAATGGTAAATGTTAGGATTTGAGAATACAAAAACCGAGGAAAAAGTGAACTCTTCACTTCAGAAAAAAATCCGAGTCTAAGCACACAGAAGTTTGCGATATTGTTTTGCAAATGAACGGCGTCATCTTTTGAGATGTTCCTTTTTTCCCTCATTGGTATTAAAGGTATTAAATTGGTATTAAAGGTATTACAATTTTCCCTCATTCTGACTCCATATGAAGCAACTCCTAAGCCAAATAGTCGCGGAGTACTCGATATATATTATAAGCATTTAGTTCAGCCTTATGTGAGAAACTTAGGAGTGTGTCTAGTTCATTTTGAGTTGGTCTATACACGCACGTTTCTTTATTGGTGCGTTCCACAGGCGCCCCAGATTTTTTAAAAATGTAAGCGTAAATGTCACAGAATTTTGTTTATGTAATAGGACTTATTCCCTTCTCTTTAACACTTCGAAAACAGCCTCAGGCAGGCAGAGAAAAACTTTATGTAACGATGTTATCGCCTTTAACTTTATGTAACGACGTTATCGCCTTTAGCTTTGTAATGGGTCCACCCAGCGAAGACTCTTTTCTTCTGAGTTTGACCACAGAGAGAGATGCACAAAAACAAAACAAGACAAACAATAAAAAAATGGAAAACATGTTTTCAAGCCTCCAACAAATTTCAGGTAAAGAGTCGTCTGAGATTTGATTGCTGGATTTGATTGTATGGAAAGCAGTCTTGCCTGAAAACAAGGTTTGTTTATAAAGGTGTTCAGAGTTCATTTAAAAAGTGCAGATGTGAGGAGAACATTCACTGAATACATCCGTAACCTTTCTTTCTTCTAATGACTGGAAGTCACTTACATTTGCACACCAGAAACCAAGCACTTTAATTAATTTATTTAATTAAAACACTTAAGTTCAAAAACAGGTTTAGCCCCCGTTTAAAAATGTAGAATTTTTTGGTTCTGATTGGCCTTTTTTCTGACCTTTATCGATCTTTTAACTTGTTGGTTGTTCATGTTCTAGGGAAACAAAATAGAAAAATGGGTTATTATGCATTAAGACTTTTTTTCCCTCCCTAAATGGACCATTTTAGGTGGTGCTGAGTCGGCCTACTTGTTTTGGTAGCGCTCTATCGTTGCCATGGGGATGGGGTGGGCGTTGCTGTACCAAGTGGCCTGGTGCTCGTTCTATTTCACACAGGTATTAGTTTACAGACTCATAGAAGAAGCCTGTGTACAATGACATTACAGCCGTATGATGACGGAGATTATGTAGTACATATGACCGACTCTGGTCATATGGTAATTTTTTTTTGTAAAAAATGCCTTCAAATAATACTCAAATAATTGTTTTTCACACAGGCAAAATAAAATGTTTTGACAAAATCTTTATTCAGGAAACAAATTATATTTATTTAGGAGACAAATAAATCAAATAATCAAGTAGTCATAACATTGAGTACTCTGACACAGTTAGCAGTCACCGATAGAGGCAACAGTCACAACCATCTGGACGGGCTAACATGCCCGAGAGGACAGGTGCACTCTCGGTGGACTCAGCCTTAAGATCGTACACCACTCCACTTCCATAGGGATGTAAATCACATGTCTAGGTTTTGTGGTGGAATATGGATAGCAGCAGTTTTTCCATACTTCTAGAAATGAAACATACTTAAACATATTACTATAAATAAATTTGACTTGACTTATCAGGCAGAAATCACATACAAAGCAAGCATATCTTCTCTGGCTGGCAGTCTGCCTACACTCTGCCTACAGTCTGCCTACAGCCTTTCTGCGAAACCCCAAGAGACTGAATCAGTAATTTCAAAACTAGACCATTGTGTTCCCAGACAGGCAGCAAGAGCAGCATGGCTGTCAAACATATCAACAATAAATGAAATCTCAAGCCTGAATACAAGAGAATCCTCAGAAAAAACCCAAGCTCTTAAAGAACTTTATCCTTTAGCCAGTGAGCATGAACGATTCACCTGGTGAACGATTCACCTGGTGTACGGTTCATCTGATGTACAATTCATCTGGTGTACAATTCACCTGGTGTATGAGTCATCTGGTGTACGATTCATCTGGTGTACAATTCACCTGGTGTACAATTCATCTGGTGTATGATTCATCTGGTGTACGATTCACCAGGTTTACGATTCACCAAGGGGGAAAACCGACCAACAGTGGCAGGCGTGTGGATCACGTGTTTATCGACTTGTGGTTTGTGCAGGTCTAAAAATAAGGGCGCCTGCACCAAGGTCGGACTGTTTAGTTCCAGGTCATTCCAAGTGTAATATGACCAGCTGAAGTGGAGTTGAGAAAAGACAGGGAAAGAGGAATAGAGACCAGTTTACTAAAATATTTAATGAGGCAGAAACTGAGCGAGAGAGAAGCATGAAAATGTGAAGCCAGCCACCTGTAGCTGGTCTTGTAGAAGCAGATGGTCCTGTAGAGAGCCAAACCTCCTTATCTTCCCACTGCTATAGAACATGCTGTCTTAGAGCACACATTACCTTTATATGGCTTATATCGCTTATACCACTATTTATTACCTATGCTACTCCTATTACAGCTAAGTATGACAGTATAAAATAGTGCTTTATAGAAAGATTTCAGACTTCACCTCCCAAGATTCCTGTCCCTAATCAACATCAGAAGTAAACATCTCACTCATTATATTCAGGCCTTCCTAAATGTTGTACAGCATCAAGAGCTCTTCCTGTCTCAACCAGAGCTCTCGTAGAAGATGTAGAAGATGGAGCAGACTGCCAGCTTCCTGAAACGCTTAGCTCCCAAGTTAAAGCCACAAAGCCTGGTGCAGATCCCTGCAGACAAGCAAGTTGTTTGCTTGTTTTGCCGCTGGCTGGGACAGTGGGCTACACTCTACCCACGAGAAGAGGCACAGAACTTTAACCAAAGGCGACACATGCTGCCCTGTGTGAAAGGTTTCCATTTATAAGGAGTAAAGTACAGCTTTAGCACTGGTGGCTAAAGTGGAGTTGAAACATGCATATGAAGCTTCTTCTTAAGCTTTAGCACAGATGGTTGATGTGTTTTGTTCAGATGAAGCAAAACACATCAACGCAGCCTTGATGCTCATGGAGACTTCCTGCTGTTGTGCTCTTCAGACTCAGCTCTGTGCAGTCAGAGTAGTCGTGCTCACGTGGTTGGAGATCATGTGGGTAGTGGTCACGTGGTTGGAGATTACGCTCGCTCCATGCTGACATGCGACACCAATGAACCCCCCCCCGACCATGAAGGACAGCCAGTGATGAAAGTGTGAAAAAAGAAGGTTCAGCAAGTGCAGTAAGTCATCAGTTATGCCTGCCAAGTCTGTGCTATGGCTCCCCCTACTGGAACATCTACACATCTGCTCCACTCCCTTGACAAGATACAGGGGTTGGACAATGAAACTGAAACACCTGTCATTTTAATTGCACATTGCACCAGTAAGAGCAGAGTGTGAAGGTTCAGTTAGCAGGGTAAGAGCACAGTTTTGCTCAAAAT
>JAOXYF010000020.1:5240967-5266828 GCA_028565775.1 Sternarchorhynchus goeldii | reverse complement strand
GTAGCACTGGCCCTGGGAACTTCCGCCCATTTTACCTTATCTTACAGCACACTAATCCAGTTATCCAACAGCAAACTAACTTGAGGAGTAAAGGAGGTGTAGTGAAAGCAGGGTAGCTGCTGAGGCAGGAGTCAGCGGGACGCTGAGTGAGATCCAGAAACATACGAGATCCATAAAACGGCGTGGGGGGCGGAGAGGATGCTGGCGTGGTTGTCGCCGCTTCTCCATCCAAGTTTGTACATTTCTTTAAGAGTTTTAAGTTTGAAATGTCTCGATCCATATTTTATTTTTGCCGCGTTTAGTGCATTTTATATTTCTGTTGATCCTCGGATTAATTCAGAGTTTTAACGGCATTAATGACTCTTGGATGTTTTACTTCCATCAGTGCTACATCACAGCATTACACAACGGTTTATTACGGTGGACTGCACAAAGCAACGTGCACAGAGTACTCATTGCGGCCATTTTGAAGATTTTACCTGGGATCTCTCGTTTGGTGTATCTTTTGCCTCATCGTGACCTGGTCACGTGTACCGTGTACACGGGCAGCAGCTACAGCCGCATAATGTCGAGTTATTCCACCAACCAACTGACGAAATTCAACAGCTACACTATTCAATTGCGTACCTCAGTAATAAAACAATTTGGACTTCTTTGTCGGCCTCGCTACATTCATAGGAGCTCCGCATCATGGGTCGAGGTGGTGGACTGTGTGTCCAGTGACCTGGAATTGTACCCTGTGCCTTTGCTTCAGCCGTCATCTTTTCAATGTTTGGCTTTTAAATGTAAACGTTCCTGTGACAGTACTTCTTATGTATAGGCCCCCCAAACCAAATTCATCTTTTATCTCTGAGATGGACAATATTTTCTCAACCTTTTGTACAATCTCTTCCAATATTATGGTACTTGGGGACTTGGAACATTGATAGACACTCCTGCCATTTTGCAGCTGAATTTCCTCAGTTTGCTGGAATGTTTTAATCTTAGACAACTCGCGGATGTCCCCAAAGGGCACACTCTTGATTTGGTCATTATGATTTGGCATCCATTAGCATTTTATCCATTTATGATATGGTTGTCTCTGACCATAGGGTCGTCTTAATGGAGTTGCCTTGGCTATCCAACCGCGTCAAGCCCAAACGTCAAATCCATTTCAGAACTCTGAAAAATATTGATTTAGAAACCTTGACAGATAATTTGATACATTAATTGTAGACAATTGTCTTCAGATGATGTTGCAGTGGATTTTTATAATGAAACTCTTGAGTGGCATTTTGGATACCCATGCTCCAGTTAAATCTAGAATTTTACTCACTCAGTACCCTGGTACACTAGCGAGCTACGGGAAATGAAGAGGGCTAGGCGTGCTCTCGAGCGACGTTTTACAGCTTCTGGCCTTACAGTTGACAAGCTAGTCTATCTGGAACATCAAAAGGCCTATTCAAAGTCCTTCCTAAACGCACGATCACAGTTCTTCTCAAGCATCATCCAAAATAGTCCGGGAAATTCAAAACAGCTGTTTTCCACCATCAACCACCTTCTCAGTCCACATGCTCCTTCTATTACTGCAGTCACAGAAGAGCACTGTAAGAGGTTTATGACCTTTTTTAGAACGAAAAGAGAGTGTTTGTTCTACTCTCCCAGGCTCCTCCTCTCTGTCTGTACAGAGTACACAATTACAGTTTGAGGTCTTTCAACCCATTATCTGTTTTTCAGAAGTCTCGCAGCACGAAGTTGAGAACATCATTAAGAAGATGAAACCATCCACCTGTGCCTCAGTTCCATTTCCTACATATTTACTCAAAGCAAATGTTTCTGCTAATCAAGTCCATTGATTACCATTATAATAAACCACTCTCTCCAGGCTGGTCATGTTCCTTCAACCTTCAAAGAGTGCAATTATTAGACCACTTATCAAAAAATCTACTCTGGATCCTGAGAATTTTGAAAATAATAGACCCATCTCTAACCTCCCTTTTCTTTCCAAAGTACTGAAAAAAATGGTAGCTGCCCAACTTCATACCCATCTTAGAGACAATAACCTTTTTGAAAAGTTCCAGTCTGGTTTCCATTCTCCTCACAGCACAGAAACAGCCTTGGTCAGAGGTACCAATCATCTCCTGATGGCAGCGGATGCTGCCTTACCTTCCGTGCTCATCCTGCTCGACCTGTCGGCTGCATTTGACACAGTGGATCATGGGATACTTCTTTGTCGGTTGCAACATATCATCGCTCTCAGACACCGTTTTTTCCTGGTTTAAATCATACCTCAGAGATAGAACTGAGTTTGTTTCTATTGGAAATGCAAAGTCCAAGACAAATGACGTCCCACAAGGGTCGGTTCTTGGCTCCGTCCTTTTTTTAACCTATACATGCTCCCACTTGGTCATGTCATTAATCAACATGGAATTACATTCCACAGTTATGCCGATAATATAGAATTGTATTTAAAAATGGATTGTTGCGCCTCTTTGACTACACTTACTGCCTGTCTGGAGGAGATACAGGCCTGTCAGGCCTGGTTGCAAGACAATTTTCTCCAGTTAAACAGTGCTAGAAATGAAGCATTCCTGGTTAGCACACCTCATCACATTCAGTCATCTTCCATCAGCAGTATTACTTTTTTTGGTCACAATATTCCAACTTCCTCATCGGTCACCAATCTAGGTGTAAAACTGGACTCGCATCTCACTTTTGACAGTCATACCAAGCACCTCAGTAAAATCTCCTCCTATCATCTGCAAAATATTGCCAAACTTCGTTCCCCTCGCCACCTTATCAGATGCTGAAAAACTGAGCCACACCTTGGTCTCCACCAGACTGGATTATTGTAATGCACTTCTCATCGGGATTTCTAGCAAAAATCTTCAGAGACTGCAGTCCATTCAAAACAGTGCCGCTAGGATTCTGATGAAAGTGCGAAAGTATGAACACATCACTCCCCATCCTCCGCTCTCTTCACTGTTCGCCTGTCTCACTCACCAGTGTATTTACGGACATGCTCCCGACTATCTCAAAGAACTGATTACCACACAGACTTCATCCCGATTCCTCCGCTCTACAAACTCTAATCAGCTCATCCTTCCAAGAACCAGGCTCAAAACCATGGGTGATCGGACCTTCTGCTCTGCTGCCCCCCGCCTTTGGAATGCCCTCCCGGAACATTTGAGGGCACCACAGACAGTTGGGAATTTTAAAAAAGGACTTAAAACCTTTCTTTTTAAGTAAAGCATTTAAATGATTTTAAACATATTTTTCTATTTTGGTGATTACTGCTATATCAATTAAATTTTTTATAGTTTTGATGGCACTTGTGGCACTTTGAGATTTGTTTTAAATGTATAAATAAAATGTATTATTATTATTATTATTATTATATACAGAGCACTAGGCTGTGCTCTCTGAGCTGGAGGATTGAAATCAGAGAATGATGAGAGGTTGGAGAGGAGGGAGAAGGGAGCTCTGGTGTTGGAATATATCACATGTGAACATGTGAGGTGCAGAACCACAGGAAAGCACTTCTCCAAACAGGAAGTGTGTCAGCCATGAGCCCCATAGTAAAGGAAAGGGTGACGCAGGGGTCCTCAAACCCTCAACTTTTCTCAGCATGCATCACTGCCACACAGTTATTAAGCAGGGTTCTTCATAATTACCATAAAAAAATGTTACACACACCCCTCCTTCAAACAATAAACTAATGACTTTTCTGTGAGGTGTGAGGCAAGCCAGGATGTGTTAAGTAAACAGGATCTTCTTATTCTACAAGGTCCTCCCAATTACCCAAACACTTTCTGCAAACCAAAATACCTTCCAGGAAGGATTTGCCCCTGTACACAGACACTTTACCGTCCTTACTCAAAACATCTGTACACGTTTCACTTCATGACCAATGATAACATCAAGTAAGGAGAGTTCAGTCACGTCGGGTTGTGCCGGGGCAGCGTGATACGGATTGAGGCGTGCGTCCGCACCTGGGCTGCGGCTAGTACGGGGGCGGGGCGAGGCACCACGGAACTCACGAGCAATGTAGGAGGAAAGGAAGACGCCAGCCAGCACGGTGCTGTGACACAGACGAAGGAGCTGGAAGGTGGCGGGGCTGTTGGACAGACACACGGACGCCCCCAGGAGGCCCGAGAGAGACACGGAGAGCAGGAGAGTGCGCCGTCGACCCAGCCTACGAACACACGGGAAACCATGAACACACACAGCACTTGCACTGCTCTGCTGAACCAAAGTGAAACTGTCTTGATTTGGAAATGAGCTGTGAAAAAAAAACAAACCCCCCCCCCTAAAAAACAGCCTGGTTTATGGAGGCTCACCAGTCACAAACGGCGCCCAGCAGCACGTAGCCCAGGATCCAACCGCTCATGAAGCAGATGTGTTGGAGGGGAATTTTCCAGTAATCTCCACAAACCAAGTTCCACTGTTGACACAAGGACAGAGGCAGCTGGATCAAGCATACAAAGTCACATTCACAAGCCTGTTTTCAACCCACGTGGGGTTGTTTACTTGATAAAGGTCACGCCACCAAGCACGTGACAAGGGGTACGGAGAACGCAAAAGTAGCAGGACAGAAGAAAAAGTCTCTTGGCATGGCCGTAATGTTGTACTGTTCTCATAATCTCACGCGTGGCTTTATACAATATCGAGAGCGAGGGAAACTCTGGGGCAATGTTATGCCTGGCTCAGAAACTGCCAAGCACAGAAACTGGATAAAACTGTTTGTGTTAGGGCGGGAATGGCGCTCACGTGCCTGATGTATTCCGTTTCTCTTTAGATGAACTCGGAGAAACCTCGGAGCGCCATAATTATTTAACAGCCAACGTGCGGACGTCTCGTGCAAACCAGCTATATTGTTCGTCTTCCTGCCTCGCTCCCACCCCTCCTCAGGATTTCCATAATATTCTCCCATTGGATAAATATACAGACAGTACGGAACATGGATGTCACATAAGTGGGGAAAAACGAACTTGGAGTCGAGAGGATAATTTCAATTGGGGGTTGCGAAGTTCCTGTGGGACAATACAACCGCCCCCACCGAGTCGACTAATTGCAGACATCCCTCAAACACGCGCACATATTATGAACAGGGCCATGTTTATTGTGTTCAGTTACTCGGCACATGCTCAGATTAACTCCTGCACATTGTTTGTTAACTGGGATGGGCCTCGCTCTATGTAGGCACCTATAGGTTCACTGGAGTTCTTCACTCACTGTGGATATATGTCCTACCTTTTGAATCATTTCAAAGAACTACTTTAAACAATTAAAAATTCAAAATAGAAGTTTGGGATTATTCTGGTAGACTGTCGCCACAAGCATGTTACAAACAAGCATGTTATAAAACCTGTGGATAGTCCACGTAAAGACACCGCAATGATCTGGCATTTTCTGTTGTGCAATCACGAAATCTGGTCTCTCTCACATTGAGATGTCATGTTGCACACCACGAAGAGATTAGGCTACAAATACTCAGTTAAGGAATGAGACTGTACTCTAAAAAGAAACGGATTTAAAAACCTACCTCAGTAACAAAGTTACTCCGGAGGCCAGCGGGTTTCGAGTATTCCCATCCTATTGTACATGGCACCACTTCTCTGTAAACTTTCTCTGTAAAATTCGTGAAGTTTGTCGGATATTTGTAAAGTTCACAATGACTTAAGCCAGATCCGTTTATCCATGGAATTGTAAAGTTGAGATAAGTTTGTCTCGAAACGTTACTGAGAAAAGATGTGGGTATTAATGACGGATCGGTTTTACAGTGATAAGAGTCTGGAATCAGCGTAAAGAAAACGTCACATAAAAGGTTTAACGACACGGCGAAACTCGGAAACCAGCTAAAAACAGCAACGATTCGATTGTATCGTCCGAATCCTCCAATTTGCGGATATACTTTGGTTTCAAACTCCATGGCTAGGCACCGTGTAAATAGAAACAGCCGCGTGCCAGACAGCTGAGCTGCTGAATAGCGGAACACGACGGTGCCGGAGGCTCTCGAGCGATATGACGTAACGCAATGTTCAGCTGCTCGTTACGCGCGGTGCACGGGAAAACAGAAATGTGACATAGCACCAAAATATCGCCACCGCTGAGTTCCTGGCTGGAGTACTCACTCCTTTACCACATAAACCATGTACTGTATTATTAGTTAACTTACCGATAGACTAAAGAGGGGTCCTCAAAAACGCAAGCCGCAGTGGAATCCAGGCTTTCTGGCGTAACGTAAAGTGAGTTTATTAAGGACGCCGTTGTTTTCCATCAACGTTTATAGACAAGGCTTTATACATACAGGCTAATATGTATTCACTAAAATAACATTACAGGGCCACTTACGAAAGTAATTCAGATCGGATTTGGGTCCACACTGTCCTTAAAAATCTGATGTGTCACATTAAAGCAAAAACCGAATGAGAGTCAGTTCAATTTGGTAATGTGAACGTAGCCGTACAGTAAAATATAAGAGGGCATTGACACCGGCTCCGAAAATGGCAAACTAATGCCTGTACATGCTCAAATATTGACTTATTGAACTGCGTCTTATGACCGATTTATATATTCTCCTGAAATGTGGTTAAAACGAATTTTACCGTATTGATTGTGAATTGGAGCCCAAACTGGAATCTATTTTCACAAATAAATTGTCAAAAATATCATCTGTGGCCAATTTGATTTTTTTCTGTCTTATAATCGATTTTGACTCCCACGATGGACAGTACGGATCATTCTTTTTATCTCATATTAATTACAAAAGGCATTCCGTTTTTATTCCGTAGCTCTTTCGGTTCTGCTTTGGTGAATTTTAGACATAGGAGTTAATACCTCTCGGCTGCCACCTGGCGGTATGCTTCACTTATGGAATTTATATCTCAGCAATTAGATATTTTCATTTTCCCCTCAAGTTAATTAAATAATCACATTAAATAATAACAAAATAATCACATTGAATCATAGCCCATCTGGTGCAATTCACGTCATAGCAAAAAAATCACAGACAGCAATCATATTTCAAAAATTTATTTACGAACATAATCTCTGAGGAACAACAGCAGTTCTCGCGCTCTCTGTACATGCAACTGTAGAAAATAACAATTTTGAATTTTTACTCCATTAACTTTTTTTTCTTTTTTTTTTTTTTTATAATTTTTTTTATTTATTTATTTTTAGTTTCTTGCTTTTGAATCGCAGGATATCAACCCAGCTGAAGGTGTAAGTACTGATCTCTGACCAGCTGAAGGTGTAAGTACTGATCTCTGAAGGTGTTAAGTACTGATCTCTGACCAGCACTGACAACAGCATCATCAAACCGCTCCCTCCCATAGCTGCTCCAACAATATGTACACAGTTGAACTACATTGTACAAAAGGAAGGAAAAATAAAGCATGAAAATAGAGAAAGGAAAACGTTACATTATTATATCGCCTGCAGTGAGTGTGTTGTGTCGCTGCTGTTAGCACCCCCCCCCCACATCCTACGCAAGTTCACACTAGTACAAAGAGGAGCGTGTAAAAGATCTGAGAGGAAATATACACCTATGTACAACATCTTCTACCTTTATCTCTTTTTAACTCATTACAAGAGGAAAATTTACACAGCGGAGACCTTCAAACTCAAACATACCACAGGTGTCAGAAAGATAATAAATAGGTTATTTCTCACCATTTAAGAATAGTTCTACATGCTTTATGAGTTATTTTCCATTTCAAGAAACATTTACTGTTGGATTTATGTATATTGAAGTAGGGGGGGAAAATAAACAACAAACAAAAACAAACAAACGAAATATAACAGGCTTGAAATTGTGACTTTACAATGTGTAACCCTGCCCACTTAAAAAAGGAACACAACGTTAAAACGGATTTACGTGTGTGCAAATCACAGAGGTAATGTGTTGCAGATATCAGTGGTGAACTGGATTTGCTGGCTAGCCAACATGCAAGTGCTTCACTGTGAGACGGGAAGTCCGGCCCCCAACCTCGGCAATGAAGGATACGCCCCCCCCCGGACACTACAGCTGTGGAAAAGCTTCAGGAGATTGGGTGGGGGTGGTCCACACAACAGGCTTCTGCTCTGGGGGCTGATGGCCTCCATACAGGACCGATACATAAAAACACATCACAATTTCAAGCCTTCCATTTAAGATAATGGAGGACAGATGAGGGAGGGGAAATCTGAAAGGGCTTCAACAGTTCAGAAGACACACACCCACACCTACAGACCCACACGCACCCGTGCCTGCACAGTCACACACAGTCACACACACACACACACATTTGTAAACAGTGAAGTTGCAGGAGCATAATCACATTCTGTTTGTTTTTTTTTAACGATGCTGATTAACAAAATGCCACTGCGTTGGGCAAGAAAACATTAAGACATCAAACACAGAGTGAAAGTTTTTTCTTTTTTTTTTTTTCCCCTTTTCTGTAGTCGCCAAATTGACAAAACATGACAGAAACAAGGGAGCAATTCAATTGTTTGAATGGAAATTTCCATTTAGGTCAGTATTTTTATGGCCAATCTAAATCTTCCCTTGTTATTTATCACGGTACTCACAAAAAAATCACAACATTATTCATCTAAAACAACTGTTTTCAAAAGATTTGTGTTTTTGTACACACTCAGTGCATGTACATATCTGTATTGTGGGTCATTTATCTCTTTCCCCTCTCTTACTCGCTCACACACACACACACACACACACACACACACACGACTGAACAAACACACAATCTTACACGTACGCACAAGCAGCTAATTACGAATGGTAAAATATCAAAAATGTTCTTAAAAACTAAAAACAAAAAACGAGGTTTCAAGGACAACAAACGTAATTTCTAGTCATCGGAAATAGAAGCTCCATTATAAAAACAGAGGACATTTTCTAAAACCAACTCTTGCATTAGTACAGTTATTCAGATGCTGTGATTGTGCTTTTGAAGATGACTTTTCATGATACAGGACTTGGTGAGAACACACCACAACGGTGAGGACGAACGGTAACTATGGAAACAGCCAATAAGAGAGAGCCCATGAACAGAAGAGGAGATCTACAATGATCAGTGATGTTTTCTGGTGCCATTCCTTAAAGTTGCAGGTTAAAACCAACAAAAACCCAAATCAACACAAATAAACAACAATAAAAAGGACATAAGTGTCGCTGATCATCACTTGCACAGGAAAGAAAAACACAGCCATGATCCAGGGAGGAGTGGAGAAGGGAACAAGTAATGGAAAAGCTGGACGCTCTATATTAGTCGTGATGTATTTTGCACTGTAATGGATGGTTTAAAGGACATTAGTTGTGATGTGTTTTGCGCTGTGGATTAAGGACATTTCTACATTTGTCCAGAATCAGGTGATATTGGCTTCATAAGCTGATGTTGCTAACTAGAATTTGTACAGCTTCAAATTAAATCAAAAACGTTAACTGTAAAAAGGCATTTTCTCGGTTTATAGGTTTTTTTTTTGTTGTTCTTTTCGATACTCGTGTATTAAAGCAATGAATAATAGAGCTCTATCATTTAAATATTTCCATAATCACTCTGCTACATCTGAAGACTATAGCTACGGCCCTGACTGTTTCAGCACAAAGGGAAATCTTATGATGACAGCGATTCTCATGATGATCCAGGACACACTCTGATCAGACAGAACCTTAAGAGCCTGTGTACAAGAGGCCTTCAAATACTAACAATGTGTACACATTTTGGCCCATGGAGGGGAGGGGTGGAGGGGAGGGAGGGGGGACTGCCCAAAAGTGAATTGTACATACAAAGATAATTTTTATTCATTTATTGTTTCTTTTACACTTAACTGTGATGTTACAGTACATAAAGTTATTTACAACTGTGCAGAAATGAGTGGCAAAATAAATTATCTAGAAGGCAGCGAGAGAATACATTGGTTAACGAATATAAAAACTGTACATCATTTACGGAATACAATATTTTTTTTGGGGGGGGGTTGTTTGTTTGTTTGTTTGTTTGTTTGTTTCCCCCCATTCATTAACGTTGTGGCTCTGTAGTGTTTCAAGTCACTTCCTCAGAAAGGGAACAATGAAATGCCCAAGTAAAGAAAGGAAAAAAAAAAACACAAAATAAAACCAAAAAACAACAACAAAAAAAAAAAACAACACCATTTTTAAAGTCTTTTCCTGTTTCCAACACTGCATTTCTGTGTTTTGTCTCGTGTCCTTATTCCATGTACAGGTGTTGGTAGACGTGCAGGCCCACTCCGCACGAACGACCGGGTGCGCCTTCACCCTGTGCCTCAGGGGGCGCCCTGGCTCTCGTGCTGTCTGTGGATGCTGTGGTGTAGGAGGCGGCGGCCCCACCTCCTCTTGCCCGCGGCCCGTGGCTACGGGGCGGCCTTTGCCCAGCACGGAGCCGCGCTCCCCTCCGCTGTGCTCATGGGAGATTCAGGACCGGTGGGATGCTTTCTCACTGCTGGAGCGGATGTTCAAACGTTCTTCTGGCAAACCCTCCTGTGCGGCTCCACCATACCCAACCCTGGCCGCACCTCCAGGTGCGGAGCCGTGTTTCTGTCCGACGTGCCTGTACGCCATGGACCTGATTTGTCCCTGATTCTGAAGGACAAAGGTGGAGCAGCCTGTATCCACCCATTGGTGGTTATTGAGTCAGGGGGATCAAAAATAAAGACAAATCTTTCTCTCCCCCCCTTCATCTCACCCTAAATCAAACGGTAGGAGAGGGGTGGGGCTTCAAACGGTAGGAGAGGGGTGGGGCTTCAAATGGTTGGGGAGGGGCGGGGCTTCAAAGCAAATGTTGCTTTTTAACAAACAATAGGATAAAAACTTGAAGGACGAAAGTGCAAGTTGTGTTTTCCCGGTAAAAAGACGTTCCCTCTGATGGAAGGGGACGATTTAAGTTCTATTTCTTTTACCATTTTTCTATATAATATATACGGTTGCTCTTCTCAAAGAAATCTTCTCTTCAAACCGGCTAGCCCTTACCGAACTTGCTGTCTGATGTCTCTTTGAAAGATGAGAATTTCAAACTGCACTCTTTGCGTCCGAGTGCGTTCATGTCACGCAGGCAGCAGTACAAAGTCGTCGTTGACGTCAACCATTGGCACGTAGAAGGAGGGGACCTCGTTGACGCCCAGGGACTTGTGTCCCGCGGGATCGAGCTCCTGCACCTTGAGCTGCCATTCCATCCTCTGCACCGCGTTCAGCGCGGCGGCTTCGTGCTGCTGCCGCATCAGCAGACACGTCTGAGGGAGCAGGAGGGCAGCGTTAGAGGAGGAGACGAGCACGAGACGAAGCACGCCCGCCACCAACGGCGCCACGTTCAGGAAGAGAGCTAACGCCACCACGTTCAGGAAGAGAGCTAACTTACGGCAAGTTTGAAACCGGAAAAGAGAGACTAAGTGTAGTGAGTACAGCGTGAATTTTACAACAGGCCTGAATCTCATATGTGTTGTGTCTTAAACACACTGATAGCCCATACTAGGGCTATAAACACACACAACCTTAACAGTCAAGAGATTTCGATATTTTTCATTTTTCATAATGGAATGAGTAGATCCTAAAAGCCATGCAGAATGAAGTGGTCTGTGGCTGGTTGTTCTGCATGTAAGTCAAAAAGCCACAGTTTCATGCACACAATCATACAGCTGACTTCAAACAAAACCATAACAACCGATGCTTTCTTCTTCGTGTTTTTTTTAATTGTTAGTCACATTAGTACATGTGAGACTTTGGTAATGTTGTTTCATATCTCAGTGTTTGAAAGACAATATTAGCATCTCACCTTCATACGGTCGTACTTGTCATCCACATCCTGAATCCATGAGATAAACTGTCGAGCGTTAAAACGATCTCTCACAGACTTATTCTCATCCCCCTATTTACAGTAGGTAAAAGAAAGAGAAATTAAATAAATTCAACATAAGGTGATAAGAAGCTTTACAACACATGGAATAGAATCAGTGTAGTTTAATTCTGTGGCTTGACAATATTACACAGGTGTTTCACCTGGCTTTCTGATGGCATATTGTAGACCTCTGAGTCTAGGAGCATGGTGCAGGCACTGAACGGTACGGCCTGATTGGCGATGGTCCGTGCTGCTCGGCAATGAACTCTCAGTACTTCTTGTTCACAGGACACAATGAGTTTTTCCTGTACAACGATAAGATAAAATAACATTTTTAAAGCAGACAGAAGAAAAAAGTCAGCCTGGACTTCTAGTGATCCTGTGAAAACCCCTGAGCAAAGTTTTGATTAAGTTAAAAGAAATATGGCCTTTCAAAAATCATGAAGGTTCAGAGAAGCAACATCAGAAGAGAGCAAGATGAAATGGAGGTTGGGGGGGTTGATTGTACTGTAATATGCTCCTTCTGGTTGGAGAAATGCATACTGCAGATACGGGACTTTTCTATTACGCAGACGCTTTGATCATGTCATCAGAAAGTTTTTGTGCTGAGCGATCAAAGCACTAATTCTAACGTATGACTTCTGAAGTGAGAGGAAGGAAGCAGGGTAGGGACGGAGGAATGGTGTGTGGGAGTTGGGAGGTTCCGCTCTCTTACCCGCTCGATGCTGTGCTGAAGTCTCAGCTTCCCCCTCACTGCTTCTTGCTGTCTGAAAAGTTCTTTCAGCGGTTCTGACAAAGATGGTGGTGGAGCAATCTGGAAGAAGGAGTGGGGATAGTACAGTGCGTTTGTTACGGAATGTTACAAAAAACAAAAAGGTAGTGAGCTGCCCAAGGCATCAAAAGCAATTAAAGCAACGTCTGAAACAAGCTGTGAAGGGTTTATCTGTAGCAAGGAGTGTTAGTTTACAACAGTGCAAAAATAATGTGTTGTATTAAAATACAGCTCTTAGGGCATAAACAACAACAACAAAACCAAAGCATTACATCACAACAGCTGTGAAGGAAGCATTAATAGAATGCTGGGGTGATGTCCTTACCACTGGGATATGTAGTTTGCTCAGAGGTTTTCCATCAAGCAGGTAGGAGCCAGTGTATGTCACATACTCTGCATAGCACTGGGGTGCTTGAGGTGTTATGTAACAAAGAATCTTCCGCTTCTCTTCGATCTTCTTGCGGATCTGCAGGTACTCAAAGTAAGGGTTGGAACGATCGCTGTGGTAGGGTTCGATATCGTCCAGCTTGATGGCATTCACTATGACTGCCAGGGTCTGCTGGATCATCTCGCGGGTTTGCTGCATGGCTGTGTTGACTAGCTGCACCTGCACCTGCTGCTGCCCTGATTTTGGGAACTTTCTTTTGCGAGGATGCTGCGCCTGGCCATCTTCCTCTTCGACAGCACGGCCTTTTGTTTTGGTGACGAGAGCAGGTGGTGCTGTGGTGGATGTCTGAGCATTGATGGGGTTGATGGGCTCCTTCTCTTTTTCCTTCTCCCCTGAGGTGACGGCAGGCGGAGAACTGGTGGTGCTGCTTGTGGTGACCGGAGAGGAAGTCGTAGAGGATGCAACGCCCAAGGTGCTCGTTGCAGTGCTCTGCTTGCTCTGGTTGGCCAGCATCTGAGCTCGGTTCCGAGTCATCCTCTGAGGTATCTCCTCAACCTTCTTTGGGGCCTCGGGTGTTACCACTGTAACTGGCAGCTTGGCTGTCGTTTCCAAAGCCTCTGACAGTTGAGCTGTGCAAGATGACATGATGGCCAAGACTGGAGCAGAAGGGCAAGGACTGCAAGAAGGACCTAGAGCTACCACCGGGGTAGGTCCAATCGGATCCGCTTTCACAGTTGCCAGTGGTTCCAAACACGGTGTTATGGGTACTGGAGTGAGAATATCAGGGGTCATATCTTTCTGTCCATATCCCTGCTCATCTTCTCCATCGGTAGCCGAAAAAATGTTGCCATCACTTTCATCTCGGTCATTAAACTTGTCCACATCTTCCCGAATCATTTCTTTTATTGAGGGAACTTCTGGAATGTTTTGAGGCTCTTGCTCTAGCTCGTGCTGCGGTCTGTAGCTCTCCTCTGGTGCAGGAGGCACCAAATCTGGAGCAGGCTCTGTAGGAGGAACAACTGCTGGGGAGCAAGGGGCTTTGGTTAAACCGGACAAGCCAACATCCTTCACTCCTAGATCCTTGCTCGTCTCCATAGGCAGAGGTCTTATTTGTGTGTGTACATGCCTGCTCTCTTCCATTTCTGGGGTTGTGATTTCAGGCTCTTGTATCTCCTTTTCTGGGAATGGAAGATCTGGCAGTGAGAATGGGCCCAGGTCATCCAGCTCATCAACTGCAGTAGAGAAAGGGTCAGTCCAATGAGACTCACGGCTTACAGACTGGGCAATGCTGCTCTCAGGTGTATAATTGAGGGATTCTTCTTTGTTGTCTTGTGTCATGCACGATGGTTCAACATCCATCTGATTCTCCTCAACATGGGGTTTGATATCTGGGAAGAACGTTTCTAGTCGAGTTGAAGGTGGCAAGAAGTTGGATTCTGAGTCCACAGGCTCAGTCACAGGTCTTGCTGGCGATGAAATATCCTCTACACTGTCTTTCTGTACATCATAATGAGGCTCTGAAATTTGTGTAGGACAGTATGGCCTAGGATATGTGGAATAAGGGGGAGAAACCGACGGCTGGACAGTCATTACCGTAGGAACATGCGGCAGCTCACAATCTGAGTGGGAATACGGACTACTAATTTTTGAAACGGCAGCTTCAACTTCTCCATAGATCTCATGAGGCGATTTTATCAGTCCTGCTGGGTTCCAAGACTGATCACAAGAGTTTTCCATGATGTTATCCTGAGGACGAGGAGGTGTCAGAGGAATCACCTCAGGGTCTCTCTGGTCCGGAGACTCAACCCAAGTCTTCCTGGCAGACTCTTCAATACTAAGAGTATATGCAGGATCTTCTTCAGACTGTATGGCCTGTTCAGACGCAATCAGTGTTTCTGCTGCATCCTCTGTATGATCCTCCTCTTCCTCTTCTTCCTCATTGTCATCATCATCTTCCTCGTCATCATCCTGCTCCACAAGTGGAGGCAGATATTCAGTGCTGCTCACCGGGTCAGCCGGTAGCAATGTAGGCTCATTCTGAGGTGGTACTGACAGGTCATCCATAGGAGGCAGAGCTGCTGGGGCTGGCGTTGGAGGGGCCGCTATGTCCAGGCATGGCTCCTGGGGGTCTGGTCTGTGGATTGGAGTTGAAGGTTTCATAACATAGTTGTTATACATGCTCTCTGGTGGGAGTTCATTGGCATCATTGCCAGAATTTGCTGTACAAGCTCTATCTAAAAGAGGCTGCAGTGCGTCTGGCCTTGGAGACTGCATGTCAATATGAGGGGAAAAGTATGGTGAAGAAAGACAGTCAAGTCTCTCCATTGGTATTTTGTCTTCAGGAAGGTGCGAGGCAGACGACTCAAACTCCGCAGCTGTTGATGCATTCTGCTGCCTAAGAAACTTGTCATCTTCTGATTTGAAGTCTTCTTCCAGAGGTCGTCTAACGTCAGAGGAGACCGATCGACTCACAAGTGGTAACTGCATATTTTTTGCTGGTGTTATACATGTTCCTTCCGGGAAGCTGTGGGATGAATTCTGGGCGTACCTATCCAAAAATGATGGGGAGCAAGCATTCATGGACATTGTTGTTGCAGAGGAGTTCTGACAGTCCAGACTATCAAACATGATATCTGGGTAGTCCTCCGCACTGCAAGATGGCGTGCGAGGAGTTTGCATGACTTCTTCGTAGCTTGGACATGAAATCACAGATGTTGGAGTTGGAACCCCTGTTGGTCTGTTCTGATCAGGTCTTGGTGATGCTGGTAGATTTTCCTTCATCTGGTGGCCTGCCAGCCAATCTTTTGAGTTCTGGCTATCTATGGGTTGTGACTTCCTATCAGGAGACATCATTTGAGTGGGGAGGCCATCTTTGAGCTTTTTGTCTTTCAAGGTTGAGTCCAATAAACCTGACTTTTTTGAAGAAAGTTCACCACGGTTCTTTTTCAGATCTTCACTGGACTTGGTTTTGTCTTTAAGTTTTGGATCACCTGATCTATGCCTGAGTTTCTCCATCTGCTTCATTCTCTCTTTGTGTCTCTTATGACGCTCTTCAATTTCCTGGTCTTTCAAGCTCAGCATTTTGCCAAAGCTGGTCAGTCTGAGGTCACCATCAACTAGAAGTTTCTCACGTGGGCGAGGGTCTTTCCGAACTGTGTCTTTCAACTGGCCAATCTTATCATTCTCATCTTTGACCTTGGGCTTGTTATAATCTGGTCTATCTTTGTCTGTGATGTCTCTGCTTCTGTCCTTATTTTTGCCATCAAATTTTGGACTATCTTCCTTACTCTTCTCCTTCAAAGTCGTCACTTGAGGGCTTTCTTTTAATCCAGATTTCTGATCTTCTTTGGAGTGTCTAAAGGATCCAAAACCATCTGAGTATTTATGCTTCTCCTCTTTAACTTTTTCCTTATGCTTTTCTTTCTTCTTCTTGTCTTTTATCTTTTCGCTGGTGATGACACTGTTGGTCTTGTCCTTTTTGGACATCTCCTTCTCAAATTCCAAAGTCTTATCTAAATCGTCCTCTCCGTCAGCCTTAGACCCACATGGAAAAGTATATGGATCAGCTTCCAGAGGCATGAGTTCTTTCTCAAAAGGTAAGCTCTCCCTGCGTCCAAAAGATTCTCTGAACTCCTCTGACTTGTCCCTCTTGTCACCTCTGTCTTTCTTGACTTTTTCTTTATCCTTGTCATGACTCTTTTTGGATGATGAAGAAGAAGAGTGCCTGTGCCTCTCTTTCTCCCTGAATTTGTCCTGCGGGTTGGAGATGGACAAGGGCTCTCTTCTGTCCTCCGACATGTCTGGCAAGCTGATGTTGGAGAAGTCACAGTAGTTGCTCAAAACTGGCTCATGACCCCTGTCTGTGAAACTGTCTGATGAGATCTCGCTGTTCTTATCATTGGGATCATCTTTGTAATCATTCATGGCCTCCTCCTCCAGCTTCTCAAGCAAGGATTTCTCATTCTCCCCACTCCCTTTTGAGGATTTCCTGTCTTTCACATGGTCTGGTTTATCTTTATATTTGCTTTTGCTCTTCTCCTCCACAATATCCCTCTTTTCTGCAGGCTTCTGTTTATTTTTCTTGTCCTGATTTGAGTCCACAGATGCTCTATCTTTGCGCTCCTTGTGTTTCGTGTCCATCAAATCCTTGTCTTTCTTGTCTTTGTGTTTTTCCATGGAACTTTTTCTCTCTTTTCCCAAATCGAAGGCCATCTTCTCTTTCTTTTTATCTTTATGTTCTTTTTCTTTCTGTTTTTCCAAGAAGTGTTGTTTCCCATCTGCAGAGTACTTTCTGTGTTTTTCAGTCAGAATGTGATCAATGTCATCCCTGTCGGGTGTAGAATCTTTTCGGTCCAATGAGAGTCCAAATGAATCACTTAGTTTGGCCACGCCTCCATTGTAAGTGTCGCTTTCATCTTCACTCTCATCTGTGAATATATCCTCAATTTTATACCATGTCTTCTCTCTGACCTTTTCAGGTTTCTTCTCCTCTCTTTTAAATTCAAGAAAATCCTTTTCCCTTTCAGTATGTTTGTCCTGAGATGTTTTCTCTTTCTTGTCTTTACTTTGCTCAGATGACATCTTCCTCTCCTTGTCCTTGCTGTGAGAATCTTTGTGTTTATCTTTAGCCCCATCCTTCTTTTCTTTGGAGCTTCTTTCCAAGTCTTTTAAAGATCTGTCAATTGAGTTTTTCTCCTTGTCCTGGTCCAAATTTCTGTCTTTTGGTTTGTCTTTGTGCTTATCGCTTTTCAGTTTGTCTTTCTTGTCAACACCGTCCCCTTTCTTTTCCTTGTCTTTTCCAGAGTGGTTCCTCTCCCTGGGATCTGACTTAGCAATAGGTTCACATTCTGACTTATCTTTAAAGAAGGCCTCACTTCCATATTCATCTCTCAAGCAGTCCTGTTTCGATTTAGAGTCTTTGCGCTCCTTGGTGAATTCATAGGAATCTTTTCGGTCTCTGCTGCCATCAACAGAATCTTTTTCTTTTTTCTCTTTGACAGACCCCTCTACTGATTCCTTTCGCTTCTTCTCCTTTTCCGAGTGGCTGGAGTTGAGCTTCTGTTTGTCATTCCAGTCCTTTTTCTTTTCAGATGACTCTTTCTCCTTCTTCTTGCACGTAGCTTCTTTCTCAGAGCGCTTCTCCCCATGCTCTGACTTCTTGTCTTTCACTTTGTTTTCTTTTCTCCGGTCCCTGCTCTCTTCTTTCAATGTTTCTACGATTAGTTTAACAGAACTATTTGCTTTGAATTCTTTAATTGGAGGATACCAACCGTCCTCTCCAGAAAAAGAAGTGTCTGAGGAAAGGTCTAACTCCCAGCGATCATGGTCATCCAATGCAATTAGCTGATGCGCGTCTTCTAAAAAATGATTTTTAATACCGTAGTCCTCATAATCTGGCTCCTCCTTGACAACTTTGTCCTTCTTTGTCTTTTCCTCTTTTCCACTTTTGTCTTTCTCCAATTTAAAATGTTTGTCTTCTCGCAGCTCGCTCTTTTTCTCGGTTTTGAGAGACTTCTCCTTAGACTTTCTCTTTTTATCCTCCTTGTGAGATTTCTGTTTCTCCTCTTTTGGCTTTTCTTTATCTTTCGTGCCTTTCTCCTTTTCAGTTTTTAAAGATTTGTCCTTGTCCTCCTTGCTTGCTCTCTCCTTGTTGGATTCTTTTGTTTTCTTGGACTTCTCTTCTTTAGATATTCTCTGAACTTCTTTTCCTGACCAATCCTTATCGTCAGTTTTACCTTTCAACACCCGGTCCTCTTTCTTAAAATGATCCTTGTCGTGCTTTGAGAGTTTCACTTTATTTTCTGAAGGTGACTCCGTCTCTACTATCAGAGACTTCTGCCGGGAATCATCAAAGTCGAAGGTGAAGCTCTTCACAAACTTCTCATTCATGTCTTGATTTAAGACCAAACTTGGAACCTTCTCTTTCTCCTTGTTTTTGTGTTTCACTTTGTGTTTTTTCAAGACCTTTCCATCCTTGTCTGTTTTAGAAACGGTTCCATCTGAGTTTGAGGTCTTATAGAAGTCAGAGCTCTTTTTATCTAAAGCACTGGCATGTGTGTTGTTTTTCTTCTTGTTATCTTGCGTTTTCTTTTTCACCTGTTTTACAGACTCAACACTGGAGTCTGCAGAAGAATAGTCAGACTCACTGGAAAGCCTTGTCCTTAATGAATCAGAAAGGGAGCTGACATCAGACCAAGTTGGGGAGGACACAGTCTTCCAGCCATCTGTCCTCCACTGCTTTGGGTGCTGTTCTGCCAGAGACTGTGTGAGCTTCTGTGAGCCCAAACTCCCATGTGAGGATGAAGATGATGCAGACAGTGAGCTGAACACGGATGATTCTTTGAGGTTCAATGCAGATGAGTCCTTTACACAGTTTGAACTTGGCATCGAGCCTTTGTCATCCTCACTCTCAATGTCACCCGTCTCAGAGTCCGAGGTGCAAAACTTGTCATTCACTTTGCCGAACCGAACCTCCTTGCTGACGTTATTTTTCGTCTCCTTCTTCCTCTTCTTCTTGACTTTGTTTTTGTCTTTTTGCTGCTTGGAGCTCAGTATGGTAGATTCCCTGCTCTTGACATTGGCCTGTACAGCAGGTTGTCTAGGTGTGGGTGCAGGCGTAAAACACAACGTTGGGTCATCCTCGTCCGAGCTGTTGCTGTCCGACAGGATCCGGCGCACCGTCTTCTTTGGTGTGAGCGAGTTGCTTTTGGAATACGTTTTAACCTCCATCTTGGGGATGGAGAAGAAGCTGTTAGCCTTGCTGACAGGATCCTTGCGGAACTCCTTCTTGAGTAGATGCTTGTCGTCCACGGGCGGGACGCGCTCCTCCTCGTCATCTTCGTCAAACTCGTATTCATCTTTGACGGGTGTGGTAGTGGATTTGGGTGGGTCGAGGGCCTTCCCCTTCAACTTTAGGCCCTTCTCGAACTCCGAGTCTGTGTTATTGCCATCGACGGAGCTGGAGGGGGCAAACGATGGAGCGTCTTCCTCCTCCGAAGATTCTGTTGGAACAAAAACAAGATGATGCAATGAAATGAAACATTACAGATCATGACAATAGATATAATGTGGCAGAGTTCTCAAACTTTAAATAGTTGCTTTTTTAAGATGTTATAATACATACAGTACATACCTGATGAACTCTCACTAGAGGAGTAAGTGCCTTTTCCTAGCAACAGATTAAGCATGGTTGGAGAGTTTGCCACCTTCAGCGGTGTCTCTCCTCTTCTGTTACTTTGACAAGGATCCCCCCCATATCTCAAGAGCAACTTCACCACCTGCAAATTATACACAAACAATACAAAAATCAGTTATTTGTCTCATCAGAGCCCAATTGCTAAGACACAAAACCGTGAGGTTCCATCCTTATTCATAAACACAATTCACTTTACATCACAGGTAATTACGGTAATCAATTCACTTTACATCACAGGTAATTACGGTAATCAATTCACTTTACATTGTAGGTAATTAAGCCACTTAGAAGTTGAACCAGGAGTTTTAAAGAACTGCGAATAGCTTATTTAAATGTACTTGTGCTTCATCATATGTTCATGTAATACTTCATGCATACTTTAAAGTGGCCATTGTTAGAAGCATCATGTAGAGGGGTATCATCGTCCAGGCCCTTGGTATTGACTTCGGCCCCTGCTGCCAGCAGCTGCTTGGCCACTTCGTAATACCCCCTGTTGCATGCTTCATGCAGTGCGGTCCAGCCTGGAAGACACAGTCATGTCCAACCATTAGTTTTCTGTATGAATCACTGTATTATGACTTTCCAGCAGCCTGAAGAATAACAGGGAGATCTCCAAGATCAAAGAAAACCAGCGTAAACATTACATGTGGTAATGACCAAAAGAAAAACCAGTGAAAACCTTCATGATTTGAAATATAAAACCGTCACACCATTCCACCACATAGCAGAAGTAATCCAGGGTGCCTGGACTTATCATTCATACTGACGATTGTCTACAAATCTGCTCAACAATATCATTAATAAACTATGAAAGGAAATATAACGTTAATATCTAGGGGTTTCATTTGTTAAGTTTCTTTATAGAGAGTTTGATTTTAAATACTGTCATCGTGTGTGACGAGCAATGAAGTTGTTTAAAGGGAGTTAATGACTTGGCTAAAGTCATCGAAAAAAGAGTTCAGATTAAAATAAAACATACCACACAAAAATGATAAATTCATTACAAATACAATGTAGGTGTAAACAGATTTGTGTAAGAACAATGTTCAAGGACATAGGAAGAGGTAAGCATGGACTAAATCACATTACCAGATTGTGTGATCTTGTCCAGGGAAGTTAGGTACTTATTTATGGTACAAATGTATGCATGTAGTTATTTATGGTATAAATGTGTGTAGTTCGTTATTTATAGACTAAATGTGTGTAGTTCGTTATTTATAGTCTAAATGTGTGTAGTTCGTTATTTATGGTATAAATGTGTGTAGTTCGTTATTTATGGTATAAACGTGTAGTTCGTTATTTATAGTCTAAATGTGTGTAGTTCGTTATTTATAGTATAAATGTGTAGTTCGTTATTTATAGTATAAATGTGTGTAGTTCGTTATTTATAGTATAAATGTGTGTAGTTCATTATTTATAGTATAAATGTGTGTAGTTCGTTATTTATGGTATAAATGTATGCGCGTAGTTAGTAGACAATCTCATGATTTTGGGTTTGTTATCTGCATCAGGTATTACTTGGCTATAAACTAATATTAAATTGTATAAATCCTTGTTCCTCTTGAAATTAGGAGGTGCAATTCGCCATCACATTTCGACCCGGATGTCCGACACCTTCACACACACCTTCATGCACACCTTGCCGGCCAAACCCTGAGATGCACTGGTAAAGAGGTGATTCAGTTCTTACCTGCAAAGTCTTTTACATTCACGTCAGCTCCCTCGCTAATGAGTTCCTTTATCCGGCGCACCTCTCCCCGGATGGCGGCCCGATGGAGGCGCGTTTCTCCTCTCTCGTTCCGCTTATTCACTTTGTCTTTGGTTTTGGAGGCGGAGTTTGGCGTTCCCTTCTGACCCAGACTGGACTGTGACTGGTGCTTTGGTGTCGTATCTGAAAAAGTCGTGTCAACAAGTTTTGACATCACATGCTGAAAATACGTGCCTGCAGACTGCCTCTGGGTGGCGCTGCTGTTCAAGAAATGAACATCAGAAGGCTGAATAGATGCTTTTTGTTGCCTGGGTTCAGTTCATCTTTTAAACTAAATACTTAATCACATTTTCCTTATTGAGTCTCCAGGAAAACTGTCCAGAATGTTATTAAAAACTCAAATCTACCCACTCGACTAGGTGTGAACTGCTTGAACCCATCGAGTCTGAATGGCTTAGTCTTGGCTTACCAAGACTAAAGCCAGAGAGCTTTTAGACACATTATCATTACCTTTGACATTTCTTCTTAAAAGTCTGCAGAAAAATGTCTTTGTACCAATTTAAATCCTGGCCAACAACTCTTTATTGAGGTCTTTCTTTTTTATCTTTGTTTTTGTTTTAAAAAATGGAATCAGTACAATCGCTTGAAGAGGAAGAGCTAAATCTGTTAATCTAATAGGAGCTGTGCGATTCTCAGATAAGACAAACAGCGAAACTTCAACAAAAACTCCGTGGTTTGGCTCAGAGTACGGAATGTACTAATAAACCTCTTAAGAGAAGCGCAACTTATGGATTGCGATATCCTTCACTTCTGTCATGTCTCAACATTAGACTGCAAGAACAGCCCAGCCAATCAGACCACACAAGGACAGCCCAGCCAATCAGACCACACAAGAATAACTACACTACAATGCTAAACGAATACATTCATTGCTGTTCCATAACCTAAGGTGTACAAACGATCACAGAGCAGTGGATTAAGATCGCAGAGGTCCTTTTCACTGAAGTAATAGGGAACTGATGAGAGTTATCTTGCTAAAATTGAATTCTAATTAAGTGTGGTGTTTTAATGAAGCGTAGCATGAGAGAGCGCAGTGCGTGGGGGGGGGGGGGGGGGGTTTATGCAGTGGCCCAAGACGTGACGTCCATTACAAACACGCCCATGACAAACACGCACCTGGACTGTTTACTGACTCCTCCGCTGTCATCTGCATGAGGAGAGCCACCTGCTGCCGCTCCGACAGCGGGTACCCGGCCCGGATCCCTGGCATGCCCATTCCGAACGGCAGACCGGGCTTCCTGGTGCTGGTCACTTCCTTTTTAATACGCTTCCGCTCCGGACCTAGCTTTTCTGTGGGGGTGGGGGGTGGATGGGGAGAGAGAGATATAGAAAGAGAGATAAAGAGAGAGAGAGAGAGAGATAAAGAGAGAGAGAGAGAGAGAGAGAGAAAGAGGGGTAGGGGGAGACACACACACACACACACACACACACACAAACACACACACAAACACACACACACACAGTTAAGACCCAGCTCTCAGAGCACAACACACTATATTTTCTGGGCTTTTCCTGCTTTATCACTGACTTCTGAGGACTTTGAAGGGCTTGCTAATCGCTTGAGTCGAAGCAGGTGTTACTGAGGTTCAAAAATATATATGCAAAGGCTCCCACAGCTGAGAACCATGGGCTTGTACTGTGAATAAAGTTTCATAGTGGGGAGTTCTGAGCAGCTGAGCTTCCAGTAAAACTCCACGTCTCAGGACATGGTCTCAGGACATCTGAAGCAGGGTCACTACAAGCAGGCAGGCTGGGCCGGGTTCGAGCCATGGCTGCGTGAAACCCAGCACTCCCAGCTGAGTTGCCTCCACTCCCAGCCTTCCAGACAGAGGGACCAGGGGGCAGGATTACCCAGCATCCCTGTGGGGAGGGAGGAGCATTCCGCTCCTAGTCTGGAGAAACTGTGTGTGTTGTGGGGGGGATGGGTTGGGTGTGTCTGTGTGTGTGTGTGTGGAGGGGGTTGGGTGGGTGTTTCTTTAAGGGTGTGACTTGGCAGCCCAAAATGGCTGGTGTTTGTTTCAGTGTCTGGGGCAAGATCACCGATGAAGATCTCGACAAAAGGAGCAGCTCTTCAAAGACACGCCTGTCGGGTAGTTTCAGCATAGGGGTGTTAACATATCTGCCCCACAAAGCACCAAGACGGTCTAGGCTACTCTTCTCACCCATGCTATCCCACTTACAATAACCAACAACAGGGAGACGTCCCTGCGACCCTAAAACGCACGTGCACAGAGTCACGTCTGTGCAGCCAATCAAAACAAATCAACTACAACACACCCCATCTTCTAAGTTCCAACTCGCATCTAATCTATGGAGGATCTAGACTTCAGCGCGCCGATTCTGTTCTTAACACAGCGATTTGCTCAAGGCCACAAACATCATTTATACGGAGAGGAAGCAGTGAGTGAGCAAGCGTCCAATCACACTCCTCTTTCCAGGGATTTACTTTCCCCAGTCAGCCCTGATGAACCTTCCTTAACATCTGCAAACAATTAAGCTTAATGTACCCCCACCCACCCACATACACACACACCCACACTTGCCTGCAGCTCTGACACACTCCTCTGACAGTGCTGCGTGCTGTGCAGTAGCAGTTTAAACACACACACACACACACACCTGCAGAACTCCTACAGCCACCGTCCCGCTGCAGCTCGACTCGTGTGAGGACAGAGTGTGTGTAGTGTTAGATTAGAGTGAGGACATGGTGTGTGTGAGAACAGGGTGTGTGTAGTGTCAGAGTACAGCAAGGACAGGGTGTGTGTAGCGTCAGACTGGAGGAAGAACGGCTGTGTGTAGTGTTTGTGAGGCAGTGGCTGGTTGGAATTAGCACTCACAAAATCTGTCAGTGTACATTAGGTATGATGTCAGACACTAGCACTGTGCAAAAAATGTAGGTCGTATGATATAGTGTGTGTGTGTGTGTATGTGTGTGTGCGCGCACATTCGTCCAAGTTCTCTTGCCTTTAATCTGTGAACTGTATGAGAAAATGGGTCTCAAGCCCAGAAACAGCAGTGTAACCATGGTGACACATTCCAACAGGATTACAAACAATGCAATTAAAACACTTGGCATAGGAAAAAAGACCTAAACAGAAAGATCGGCGCATTCTCAACACCAGTGGAGGGGCCACGTGATAACAGACATGCACCAACACACACGTGCGCCTCCCAGTTCAGCAGGGTTGAAACACGTGCGCCTCCCAGTTCAGCAGGGTTGAAACACGAATAAAGAAGCTTCTATCCAAAGCTGCGCTGTCGCAGCATAAACAAGCTCGGCCAATCAAACGAAGAGGAGCTGACCAAACCACCCCAGGGTTCAGTGCGTTTACAGAAGACTTGTTGCTCACACCAGTAACGGAAGCCTGGAACAGGCAACGGTAAAACTGGGTGCAGTGGTTAAACTATCCAGGACAGGACACTCTGATTACAGGGCCCAAGCAAGCAGTGAGGAGCCCGTCAGTGATGTTTGAATTCAGTGCGATTTCACTATTGGAAGTGAAGAAAATGGCTGACTGAGATGAACCGTGACTCCCTTCTTTGTAACTCGTCCCACCCTGCTGTCTTAACTAGGGAGAGCTGCAAAATCTATGGTGATATTATTCGTCAATCCTCTCTAGTAGTGATATCACAGAAAGGGCCCTCAAACTGTGCTATGTTTACCTATGACACATTAGTCAATAAATCGAGACAATACCGGAAAACAGCTGACTTGTACCAACCGCGGCGGAGTGCAGGGTATTGCAAGACACAGTGGAGCCCTACTGTGGTGTTGGGTCACGGACGAACGTGTACTGGAATACAGGAATCCAGGACGAACGTGTACCGGAATACAGGAATCCAGGACGAACGTGTACCGGAATACAGGAATCCAGGACGAACGTGTACCGGAATACAGGAATCC
>JAOXYF010000020.1:5178186-5189534 GCA_028565775.1 Sternarchorhynchus goeldii | reverse complement strand
ACACACACACACACACACACACACACACACACACACACACACACACACACACACACACACACACACACACAGCCTCATAATGAACCAGAGGGGGGCAGAGCCAGCTGATGGAGTTGCTTCCCTGTCCTCACTCCCCGAGACGCCTGGCTGTGGACCCGTTCGTTTAATGGTGTGATAAGGTAATGCAACAGAGAGAGAGAGAGAGAGAGAGAGAGAGAGAGAGGCACAGAGAGAGAGAGAGAGAGGCACAGAGAGAGAGAGAGAGAGAGAGAGAGAGAGAGAGAGAGAGAGGATGAGACACAGAGAGAGAGAGAGAGAGATAAGGCACAGCAAGAGAGAGAGAGAGAGAGAGAGAGAGAATGAAGGATCTACTGAGGTGTTTAATACCAGCTGCCGCGACACATTTGATTCCACAGAGCAGCTCTAGTAAAGCAGGAGCAAAATGTACATATTTCTGAAACAGGCTGTGTTTGGTTTACTAAATGTACTAGGGATGTACTAAAAGTTAGTGTTTTGTTTACATCCGTTCAGTAGGGCTGTACTAAGGGTGAAACTAACTGCTCTGATCTGAGCTGATGTCAGGAGATGGAGAAACAAGGGCTGGAGGGAAGAAACTTTTCAGGAAGGAAATTTTTAAAAAAAAACGTCCGTTAAAACTGCCAGGGTCCTTGACATTTCAAACGTTTACAGCATCTGTGCTCTGGGCACATGATGATTCTTAAAAGTTGGGGGAAAGCAAACAAACAAACAAACAAAAAGGTTCAGAGGAACTCCATTCCCCAACTCCCTTAGCTGGAGTGTGGAGCGAGGTGAAGGTTTCAGAGAGCGACGACTCACATGATCATCTCCATCAGTGGCATCCTGACTAATTAGGTTTGACTCAGCACTAGAGATAAACAACAACAACAACAACAACAACAACCACCAAAATCCAACACATGAGGAAATCCCTGGAGCACGAAATAACTCGGAGCAAAGCACAACATTCCGGACCGATAGAAGAGAATGAAACTGGAATGTTCTGGAATGAGGCGTGACATTTTACCCCCATACACCTGCAGCTCACGCCCAGAGCTTAAAACAAATCAGAAAGCGCTGTGGGAGGGATTCATGTTCAACAGAAAGTGCTGGTGTTGAAGGTCTTTTTCGAGACCCCTCCTCCTCCCACCACAAGCCCACTTCCAAGTCCTGAATTTCCCCTCTCTGCATGCCAGTCAGTAATGGGTTCAACTCCAACCTCCATCTTGCTCAAGACCACATAAGGGCAGCTCTGGGTCTGCCCTGGAGGAGACGCAGGAGCACCACCAACCCCACCCACCCTCCCGAATCCCTGTCGTAAATTATGTCATGGCTGGAGGTGCTGCCCGGGTGGAGCTCAGCGGCCCCGTGTCTGAGAGGAGATGCAAGCCATGGAGACGGAGCTACACAGGCAAGACGTGGGCAGGGGTAGGGGGTAGGGCATAGGGGGTAGGGGGCAAGGGTGGGTGGCACGCCAGCCCTGAGTCCAGGAAAAGAGATTCCTGAGTCCAGGAGAAGAGCCCCCCCCCGGCTCCTCCTCCTCCCGCTCTAACCATAGTCCTGAAGACAACCCTACTTTATCCCACCTGTACTCCACCACCACACCTCTCCATCCCGGTTCCCTAGGAAGCGACACCATTTCCACTACCAGGGCGGCGGAGTTTGTCTGGGCACAGATGCCCACTCCATGCAGGAGGGTACCTCCACCCATATGCCCACTCCAGGAGGGCACCTCCACCCGTACACCACAGCCACATACGATCACGGCGGGCAAAACCCTGGACCCTTTCACCAGTTGAGTGCCCAGCTCCAAGAACAACACAGAGGGCAACATCTCTTTCATGCCCACACAAAAAAAAAAAAAAACCCCACCCACACTGGGCATTATCGGACATATAAAAGCACACACTGGAGTATCTATAAGAAGCTGAAAGCATGGGGTAGATAAACCCCCCCCCCTCTCCCTTCTACTACCCCCAAATCCCCAGTGCAGCTTCTCCAATGTCGACCATCTCCATGTGAAAGGCTCGGTAATAAGTTAGTGCTTTCAACAGGGGCAATTCAATATGACAGAAACCAGAGTCACGGCTGCTGTATTTCAAGCATCAAGTATCAACGACAGCAGCTCCGCTTATTGTAATATCTTACCAAGGCAAAATAAATTCAGCCATCCTATCTGTCCTGCACAGGAGAAGGGAACTTGACACTACCCCCAGAGAGAGAGGGGGGGGGGGGTGTTCATGAGAGAGTGTGTGTGTGTGTGTGTGTGTGTGTGTGTGTAAGAGGCAGAGCTGCACACTGACCCTCTTCAAAAACATCTCCATTATTGATCAGGGCTGGTGGTTCTGTAGCAACTGCTCCCCAACCCCACCCAACCCCACCCAACCACGTTAAAACTCGAGGCTTGGATGTGCGGACCAAGCCCTTCTCCACCCTCGGCTGTAAACTCAACTGTGTAAACACTTGTGAAAACCTGTTTAAAGAAGAGGAATAAAAACACAGGAGGAAACTGCTAGTGCAAAATGACACACACACACACACACACACACACACACACACACACACACGTACGTTGTCCTTTATGCTGAATATATTCTGTCTTCATTACACTCCAGTACCTTCATTTGACTCAGCAATAACATGTAATTAATGAAGCAAACACAAACACACTGATGTGTAATTCAAATGATGTCAGAGGACCATAAAGAACCAGCTCTCCTTACAACAGAATGAAGACGTAGGGGGGGGGGCTTGGGATTGGCCAATCAGAGGCCCTCCAAAAGGGGCGGGGCTTTAAGGGCCAGGCTGTCCACACAAGCCAACCAGGAGCGGCGGAGCCCATCTGGTGTGGAGGGCAGCTAAGGGCGGCCTGAGCTCGCATGGTGTCGCGAGCTTGCCAGGTGGCACGGGGTGGGGGAGGGGGAGCAGGGAGCACACGGGTGGAGGAAGTGCCCGAACCTTCAGGTCTAGCTGGAGAAAACAATGACATCCAACGGCAGTTCGACTCCACCCCCCCCCCTTTTGTTTTTCCAACATAAAATCTACGTCGGCAAACTGTTGCACCTCTCCGTCTGCTGGGGGCTTCGTCGAGGGACAGGGATCACGTGACGGTCACGTGCAGGAGGCGGGGGAAACGTGCACGGAAGCGTGGAGGAACGCAGGAGTAGCAGGAAGGAGAAGCAGGTGCCCTGGGAGCCACCACCCCCCCAGGTTCCCAGCCATGTTTAATCAGCCCAGCCTAGTCGACCTCAAACGCTCTCCATACACCCGCCCATTCTCCAGTTGTCAAGGTAACCATTCCACTGGATAGAAAATAAATAAATTTTTTACCCCCCTAAAAAAAAAAAAAAAAAAACTTCAAATATACAACAATACAATATTTCAAACACTTAACAGGTTTTATTCAAGAAAAGTCCTGAAGAATAAACATAATTTCACATAAAGGGCCTGAATTTATATAATGGAAGCGTTATGTAAACTCGACTCTGGTGTTTGTTATTAAAAGACAGTCAGGAGATAAGTTTATCTCTTGGTGTTTCGCATGGCGGGAGACTGTTTGTCGACCCTTACAGCACTGAGGGATATTTAGAGGAGGGACAGATTTAGAGATGCGCCTGAGTGTTTTTAAAAACAGTGGTTGAGCCGGGGAAACGTATCTATGTTTCTCAAACCAATTCTGAAGCCAAGTATCTTACACAACCCAGCAGGCCCGTCTCGACCCAGCCCAGACGTGGGCAGCGATACCAAGCCTCCGTCACCATGGCAATATTTACAGTGAATTCTTGCATTATTCACAGCCATAATGTATCCTCTGGTTGAGCCATGACATTTAACACGCACTTCTTTCACGTTTCTGTTCAGTATTCATTGGAAGGAAGGACGGGGGGGGGGGGGTGAACGTTTGTAATGAAGGCAGGTGGTGAAAGGCAGCAGTAGGAGTCCATATTCATTTCAAATTAATTCAAAAATGTACAAAAAATAAAAAAAACTGTGCCACAGCGTCCTGAGGATGTGGGGAAAGCAATGAACACAATATAAGGGCAGTGGACCGTTCAGCCCAAGACATCGAACCCGGCAGTTATCAGTATTTTCACCAGAAAAGGAGCATGAAGAACAGAGGAGACAAAGCACCTGGGTAGAGAGATCAACTACTCAAATCACACAAGAACCCTGACCCTACCCTAACCCTAGCTCCAAAACCAGGCCAGGATGTATTAATGAGGGTCAGATTCATACCCAAAGGAATAAAATTTTCCATTTTCCCATGCACACACATGCTTAGGGCGACATGCTTACACAATCAAGAATCATAAAACAAAACTTCAGCTCTTTTCACACAGAAGCCTCTCTGAACAGGGCAGAAGAACAGGCGTGGCCGCATGGTTTCTGGGTGGCGTGTCACTGTTGGCAGGTGACGCAGGCGAAGATTGAGCCGGAGGCCGTGTGTGCTCTCGCCTCAGAGTCCAGGCTTGAGGGGATCACAGGGGCAGCGCCTGCCGCCCCGGGCACTGCCACGGCAACGAGAGAGAACCGGCAAGACAGACGAGGTTCGACACAGCCGAAGCTTTAGAATCCTTCACGCTTGTAAAAGCCATTTGTTTACCAGCATCCGTTGCTATGGCACCGAAGGAAGGTGCCGGGTTGGTGACGACCAGCATTTGTTGCTTCTGGAAGTGTGTGTGTGTGTGTTTTGTGGAGGGGGAGGGGAGTTCAGTATTTATCAGCCTACAGATGCACCCATTCACCCAGACTGAGCATGTTACAAATCTCTGAAGGAGAATGGGGGAGGGGCCTCGCGTCTCTGGAGCACCTAATCAGCCTCCATCAGCTCTGCGCTGTGCCTGGTCTTTCTAATTCCATGGCTGAGGGCCACCCGAGAGTCTAGCAGGGCGTCAGTGTAATGGAAGGTGATCAGAAGGGCAAAAGAACGGAACCAGGTGTGTGTGTGTGATGGGGGGGGGGGAGTTGATGGGGCAGTTGCCTCAGCAGAGGTCCATTCTCTTGCCTGGCCCTCGTGTCACTTTCAATCTCACCCCCCACCCCCACCCCCACCCCCTTCTCATTTTCTCCTCATTGGAAACCTGTCTCCCCAGGAGAAGTGGATATGCATGAATTAAGGCTGGGAAGAATTACGATCGAGTTAACGCAGGGGACTAGGAAAATGAGTCTGGCAGCACGAGAGGGAGAGGCCGTGTGTGTGTGTGTGTGTGTGTGTGTGTGTGTGTGCGTGCGCGCACGCGTGGGGGGTAAAGAACTGCTGGGATCAGGCAATGTCACTCCCGCATGCTGCACACGAACTGCCAGACACAGGAAAACCACGGAAGAATCTCCATCCTGGTTGAAATCCATGAGCAAGGAACATGTGAACACCAACCACCCCCACCCAGAGGCTGCAAAATAGAAGTTAAATAAAGCGTAATGTACAATCACAAAACTAATCACGACACAAGACTACAAAATCCACCTGGAACTGGGTGAAACCTCGAGTCAAGTGATTTATACCTTCTAACAAAACCACGGCTCTGAGAACACATCATCATGGAAAGTGGAGGTGTGGTTTTAAAGTGACATCAGCGCAGCAAGGCTGGTCACACTGGTTCTCCTCTACAAGCAACCCAGCTGATCAATGGGTGAATAACCAGCATGTGAATAAGCTTCACCCCAGGCTGTGGGACAGTGGACCAGCAGAGACAGATGTGATGAGGGCTTGGTTAATACATGGATTACTGACTGTAATATATTAACATTACTGTTATTAATATTAATACCAGCGTGTGAAATACCATGACCCAATATTCACACACTCCAACAGCACGGGTGTTTTGATGGGGCAGTCGTAACGTTGAACGACCAACAGCTGGCAGTGTACAATGGTGAGGGAAATTACTTCCAGAGGAACCATGCAGTACATAAACAAACAAACAAAAACATGAAAATAAACAACAACCTTAGGTGATGTGACCCACATCATTTATCTGCAGAACTTCATGACCATCATCCAACTTCTTCATCCAACTTCTCATATTTCACGTCGTTTATATTTAGATACGTTATTATATCATTATATTATACTTCATCCACAGCTGTGAACCTCACAGTGACGATATGCTTCTCGGTTTCTCCAGTGGCGAATTCAAGGAAACCAAAGAACGGGTTGTCAGACGTATGTGGAATTTCCGCAAGCCATTAATCTTAATACAGTTCCGTGCAATGGCTTAATATGTTGTCTTTGCCCTTAAATCACACATCACAATCAAGCAGTTCAGTTCAAGGATGAACAGTTTTGCTGTGGGGGTTATTTTGGGTTTTTTTTGCACCAGTACACCCTGGTCGTGTTTAGCATCGACGCTACGTAACTCATGGTAAACCATATTCTTTCCTAAACACTCCAGCTGAATTAATCCAGTAGTCTCTGCTGGTAACTCACTGTCCAACCCCCACCGCCTTCAAAATTCCATTACCTGAAAGATGAAGCGTTAACCCTTGGCTTGAGCTTGGCTTATAACCAAATGTAACAAAATCAATTTAGCTAAATCATTTCTAAGCTAGCAACGCGACACGGTCAAAATGGCAGCCGGTCATCACACACCGTCGCATGAGCAGGTTTGACAGAGACTGAAGAAAGAAGCAATACTGAAAAGCAAAACAGGTCAATGGTAGCCATGGCTACAGTTAAAATAATCTGTTCCATTAACGTGTACCTGGCTATTTTTCAAAACACACACAAACGGCTTGAGGTGCTATTTTTTTGTGTTTGGTTACATTCTGTGTAAAATGTTCCCTATTTTTTTAATCAATGAAGGAATCCATGCGTGATCAGCTATTTATCTTGGCTTTCATGATCAAAATACTGCCAGAATCTAATGGAGGCTGTTCTGGGCTCCTCGACCCTAAAACTGACCCAAGAACAGGAGACACACTATTCTAACCAGACACTATTGCCTCCAACCAAATTTTTAGAATGAAGTGCCAGTTTTACTGCTAATCTTGAGCTCGACTACAGTGCCCTTCAGATAGTAATTCACTCTCACACTGGATTCTCACACTTTGGCAGAAAACCACTCGTGCTTCTCCACTCTGAGCAGTAACCCCTAGAGCACTCGTGCTTCTCCACTCTGGGCAGTAAACCCTAGAGCACTCGTGCTTCTCCACTCTGGGCAGTAAACGCTAGAGCACTCGTGCTTCTCCACTCTGGGCAGTAACCCCTAGAGCACTCGTGCTTCTCCACTCTGGGCAGTAACTCCTAGAGCACTCGTGCTTCTCCACTCTGGGCAGTAACCCCTAGAGCACTCGTGCTTCTCCACCCGTGAGCACAGACGCCTCCACGGCAGCGCCACACCCAGCCAAAACCCTCCGCTCAACATCTTCACACGCAGTCTCTGTGACCTCCTTTCGGCCGAGGGGGGTCTGCAGGTAGAGCAACTGCATTTCCAGACCCTCACAGCCAGACAACCGCTCTGTTGAGCAACATCACACCCACCCACCCACGGGAAGCCTGCAGACAGCAGTGCACACTGCCTCCAGCTTCCCGTCAAAATGCGGGAAGAACCTCTGAAGGACAGCAGAGAGGTCAAAAGGCCACGTTACATCATAATGGACACTGCACTGGTCCAAAAAACATCAATAGATGTTCAATTATTCACAATCTTTTCATAAAGAACAACACGTGCACACACACAATGTAACATTCTGAGAGCGGGAAAACTCCCATCAACAGAAGAAAGGAAAAAAAAGAAAAAATGCTACAGAGGACAGACAGCCCAGCCGTGATGAAACTTCAACCAAGAAGCAAGTGGTAATTTCTTCTGAATCCATGCAAATGGAATAACCTTACTGATCCCTGGGACACAGTCCTCCTTGGAGGACATATGCACTAATTTGCCCTGCCCCTGTTCGAAGTGGAAATTACAAAATGTTCTCTAGCGCAGGAAACAAAACCGCGAAAACCCTACTAGCATCCACCACGTGTCGGTTCAAGGAGGCACGCAAGAGGGTGATGACACCAGTGCAGAGGTGCCACACAGATGCCTTTAATGACACCAAGCATTACTGCCCACCACTGGTGTTGGCTGGGTGCTTCCGGCAAAGAGCAAAGGGTGTAGCGAAGGATACAAATATACAACCACGAGACCCAAAAACACTACAAAGAAGCTTCACGTGGCAGACAGAGTAGGAAGTGGGACATGAGTGGCCAACGCTAGCAAAGAACGTGCTTGGAGATCCCTTCCTCCGGCCCCTGTGCACCGGGCCCTTCGGCCCAACCTGGTTTTGCCTCTTGCGAAAAGACACCAGCGGTACGACGGACAACTTCGCTACCCAACTCTTCTACACAAGCGTCAGAAACAAAATGGTTCTTAATGCAGAAACGCACTTTGCAATGTCAGAAAATGACAATATGCAAATGTACCTCTCTTTTTTTTTCAGGTTTGCTGTGCGGAGGTTCTGTGGGAATCATAACGTTCCTGCGACTCAACAAACAGCCCAGATCATTCGTGTCAGACTAATGCAGACAGGAACCGTGCCACGTCACGGAGATAAGGACGTGCTTTTTAATATACCGAGAGGCTGATCGCAGTCGCCGTGTGTAGCAGTACAACAGCATTTGTTCGACACCATGCAGCATTAGCGCCCATCGCTCGAGTCCGACTGGCGGATCAGAAAGGGCTTTAAAGCAACAGTGCACCGAAAACAGCCTCGTTACAAACGCCTGAATTATTCAGCACGCAAAACATTCATAATGGAGCAGCTGTAGCTTTAAATAGGCTTTCGTTCCAGCGAGGCCCGCGGTCCATCTCGAATCCCGATAACGGTTCCGTCTGGGGAAACTCCGCAGCTCAGGAGAACCGGGCACGGCCGGCTCTTCAGACGAGATGCTGAGTAAATTCCACGACAGAGGAGGATATTTCCCCGGCATCGTGTTTGAATGGTTTCGGAGGCGCGAGTATTACCCGGTGTGTTTGACCGTAGGCGGCCTGACGAACCAGGCCACATCGGAACGCGCAGGAGTTTCCTAGCGGCTAAATGACCCCGTTTAAATCGACACTAGTGTGTGCGGGCCAGATAGCCATCTTCATCAGCTCTAATCAGTTCTAAACAGAGGCTAAACCTGCTCTATATCAAGATTAAAGATACGGATATGCTCCTTTAATTTGGCTGAGACTGACTGACTGATCTCTAACGCAAAATGTGCGAAACAGCTCGATTGATACAAAACAGGTTCTGTCCTTTCAGTTTTACACGTTATATACCCAAAAGAAAATGCAACAAGTGCATTCCGTCCCTGCTCAGCAGAAAAAAAATATATTTTTCAAAACGAGTTTTCCCCAATAAGAGTCGGACCACATGGCAACAACCGTTGCCGTGTTCAGAGAAAAAGCAGAACAACGATGTAGCAAGTCCAGGTTTTCACGTCTGCAGCCACGCCAACAGAGGAGGAACGAGATGAAAAGCCACGTAAACATGGGAGCGGCGATCGCAGGAATCTTAACAAACCGGACGTGGGGTAAAGGTCTGGCGCAGGGCGAATCAGATTAGACTCATTATACAAGTGACCCGGCTCAACTCTGATGCGTGAGAAATTTCTGAACGTACACGATAGTGCCGTGTAAAACGCAAAGGATTAGAGTCGTGTAGCAAAACGGCCCACGAATCTTGATCGGTTCATCCCTAAAAGTGAAAAAAAACCGACATTCTCAATGGTTCACACATTATCCACACACGGACGTCCTTATCCTGCTCTAAATCTCACACTGGAAGGCCGGCATGCCATAACGAAGCTGGTTATCTGTGGTAACCATAGGCCGAAAAAATAATCAAAAGGACTATTTGTGATGTCTGGTTGGTACACATGGCTTGGGATGAATAATCTCTCATTTTAATCTGATCATTTCAGGATGTGGTCGCTTAAATTTGTGATAAAAATCCATTTTGTATTTGCAATGACTTAAAGAGCAGCGTCTCTTGACGAAGGTGACTGTGGGCTACACAGCTACACCAACTAGTTGATCGTCAAGAGCTACCAGCACTGTTCTGTCTGTGTGTGTGTGTGTGTGTGTGTGTGTGTGTGTGTGTGTGTGTGTGTGTGTCCTGATGTGACGAGACACAGGTGTTCATGCCTCCTGACAAATTAGAAGCGTTCCAGCAGAGTGTGTGGTGATGTGTTGTAATGTCTAATCGCAAATAATAATCTCAATCATAACACTGCTCAAAAGAAATGCATGTTCTGTCATCGTTTGGCAACCCTGATCACACCCCTAATGACATTCGGCTCTCACTCAGCAGTAGGAATTTCAATAAAAACTGATGACATTTTTTTTTTCCAGCAGAGCTTTTGAGTTTGAGGTTCTGCAATGTGGATGCCGATGTAGAGGCAGCACTCACAGAATGGAGGAGGGGTGGGGGGGTAGAGAGAATTAAATAAAGATATCCCCCTTTATAAACAGGCAACGTTGCTATTTAAAATGTGTCCCCTTCATGAACACGGGGAGGTTACTATTTAAAGCAATTGAGAAGTGTGTGTGTGTGTGTGTGAACACAGAACGAATGTGTGGGCTACATTATGGGTTTCGCATATGACGGCCATAACATACACTAAAACACACACACACACACACACACACACACACACGTCTGTGTGGATGGCAGGCATCCCATATAACAAACAAAGACCTCTGTAATCAGCAAATAATAGCCTACATGAGAATTGTGAGAGAATAATCCTGTTCTACTCATTCAGCTGCCCACACCGCCCTGGCAGCTTTCCCAGGGTTTTCTGGGGAAGAGGTGGTGCGAAAACACGTAGCCATCCACCCTTCACAACCTGTACTCCAACTACTGACTGCAAGACCTTTCAAACAAGAATGAAGGGAAATTAGAAATAATAAAAACCTGAAAATAAGAAAGGTACAAGGAGGTATATATATATTTTCAGGTATATATATTCAGAAAGGAGGTATATTCAGAGCGGGTGTGTTCGACTGGACAAAGTGCGGTTGGTCGGTTTCTGTGTGAGAAAAATCAGCCGAAAGCATCTTGAGAAAGCAGCTCACAAGCGAAGAAAACCGAAAAGCCTCGCCCCCCCCTCTGCAACCACAAACAGGTCTCCGCCGTACCAGGAAACGGCACCAGCTCAACGCAGGGCCGTGACTCAGCCGCGTGAGGAGCCGGCGGAGGTACGCACGGGCTTTGGCGCGGTGCCAAGGGGAAGATAACCACACCTGTCCCAACGTACGGCTGTGGAAAAACACCCTGCCCTGCCACGACAGTAATAAAAAAAAAAGTCAAATTAGAAAAGCATGAAGCTGCTCAGCTCCCCTCCTTTATATTTTGGT
>JAOXYF010000020.1:5162949-5176951 GCA_028565775.1 Sternarchorhynchus goeldii | reverse complement strand
CAAACTGCCCCCTTCCTGTTGCCTCTGCATTTCAATGTAAATGGGGCCCAATTGAATGGCCCCAGCTGCCCTATCAAAAGGACTGTGGTGCTGAAGAACCCGGTGATTGAGATGGAGCCAGGCTGTGCTCCCCCACTCCACCCACCTCCCTCACCCCCACCTCAGGGAGGGGAGGTCCGGCAACCAAACCCATGGACGCAGGAGGAGTCGACCGGCTCGCCGACCGGCCTTTAGACACAATACCGACCAGCCACAGCCATCCGAAGATTCAGCAGGTACAGGAGGGAAGGCCACCCAGCACAGAAAAAGAGAGAGAGAGAGAGAGAGAGAGAGAGGCTGACAAAGAGGGAGGGAGGGAGGGAGTACGTGGCTAAAGCCACCTGTTCCTCTGCAGTGAAACACACAGTATCCTAACGCAGTGTTTCTCTCCAACTGCGTGTCTGCGTTCGTGTGTTATCAGCCAGCCACGAACGCGCCGTGCACCGCGCACACACGGATAATGTATCACTCGGGCGCTTCGGCACATCCAATCCCAATGACTGTCGTTCCCTGACCCCTCCTCCCTCTGTCCTGTGATCTTCTCTAGGTTTCATTCAGCCCACGCAACAGAACCTGCCATTTTCGCCCTGCAGCGGGGAGCCGCGCTACTCACTCGCGGCTAACGGGCTGCGCGGGAAAGGACGGCGCCGGCGTTCTGGGGTGAACGTCAGCGCGCTTGCCTCTCTCGTCTCTTTAAGAGGGAGAGCTCCTTAACGCGCGGAAACGACTTCTCCCACCACCCCGTTTTTAATTACGTCACAGACCTTTAGCTTCATGAGGCACAAAGAGATGATTCGTTAAAAAAAAAAAAGAGAGAGAAAAGGGGGTGGGGCTTGATTCAAACAGATCAAAAGTGACAGGGGTGGGGGGAGAAGGTACATCGAGCAACAAATGCAGCACAGGAGGAGAGAGGAGGGGGATGGGAGGAGAGGAGGGAAGGGAGGAGGGGGAGGGAGCGAGAACAGCCTCCTTTGATATACGAGTTGGGGAGAAATGTCATCAATAGCACTGCAGTGGAAGCACCAGTGAAACATCCAGACCTCCAGACCAAGCGTCCCTTTCCTAGCGGTAGCAGTGGGGCGGTTCAGCTTAGCCAACCTGCTTTGTATTCGTTTATTTGTTGCCAAGTGAGGTTGGTGGTTGTGGGGTTCAAAGGGTTTTTTTGGTTTTTTTTTAATGGCATTTGGTTTCTGAGCAGATAGTGTGAGGAGGAGGTGCCTATAAAACATTTAGACTGCAGAAGAGAAGTGTAACATAATAGAGGAGCGTTCCTGTTTACTGAGGCAACGCCACTCGGGACTCAAGACAAGACGACACACGGAAACACGGCCACGTCCACACAAGACGCACCGCCGCTCTGATCACGAGGCCTTGGGACGGTCACCGTGACAAGCAAAGTATCGGGCAGGCACTCTCACTTCAACTCGCAACGTTTACGAACTCTTCCAGTAGTGAACGTATTCCAACATCCACCCACCGGGCCGTAACTATAAAGACAGATCAGCGTTTTATCGTTAAGGAGGGGGGGAAAAAAATATCAGTTACCTTTTAGCCAATAACATTAGGACCTTTTGTTTTCCACACCAATGGTAAACATTACCTTTCTCATAAAAAAAAAAAAAACCCAAACAAAGAAAAAAACCAAACAACGTATTTCAACTGGTAAACTGTTGCATATGCGCATATCTGAGTAACGGTTACGGTTTTTGTATTTAAGCTAGTTAACAGCACGAAAGCTCCACAAATTCTCCGTGTTTAATTTCAAGTCACCTTGACAGAAATCTATTAGCATGACAGAAAACCTCTAACGACTGCCTCCGCGATTTTACTCACACATGAAATGGACAACTTGAGCTTGAACTTTTTTTTCCCCTCAGGTAAAAAATGCCCAGATAAATTCAAGGCACAGCCCAGCGATTTATGGCACAGACCAGTCAAGAACTACGATGTGCGGCAGCACAGCGTCTCCTCCACAGGCCCACAGCCCGGTTTTAGTCAGTCATGCACAGAAACAAGGAAACCAAAACCCCAACAAAAGTTGAGCGTCCAAGTAAGGAATACAAGCTAATCGTTTCTCTGCTTCGAACTGCAGGCTAAGTCGACGGAACGTGAAACTTATTAACAAACTGGTGGGAACAGGCACTGTGGACGTTGCTTCTTATTAGGAGAATTAACGTTTTGCTCGGTTACACTGCAGGAAAAAGGAGTCAATCTGCAAAACTGTGTCATTCGACATCTGATATTCTGCACAGACCTGGATTCATGGATTCAACAGAAAGTATGCATCATCGCCAAGGCAACTAGGCAGAAAGCTTAACTGAGGTGTATTTACATTTTTTTTAAATGCCAGCATAAATATTATGGATGTCAAAGTTAATGATGTAACGCATGTGACTAACAACTACAACACGTTACTCACTTGTAGTTAAATGTGCTTAACTACAACATTATTCACTTGTAGTTAAATGCTCCGAGACTTAGCAGTTGAACCATGGGCACTGTTGACAAACGTTAAGACTTTTCACAGTGAACGTTTGGATCCGAATTACCATCAAAACGACGCCTCCAGCACACATTTAGCTGTTGCCAGCGCAGAGTTTCATGACTGTGGTCCACTTCTTGCTACCACAAAAAAGACCTTAAACACTTACTAGTACCCAACTGCTAACTAGTGGACCCAATTTTCCACTAATAAGTCGACAAGGACGCGTGTTGTTGCTTACGTAACCGTTTGTTCCAACGCTAAAATTAAAATGAACAATTTATAAAATAAAGTGCTATTTACAGATCTTGCAGTAGAAAGAGAATATTACTGAAGAGTCAGACTTGGCAAGTCTGACTCAGGGTCATGTGGGAAAACCTTCTATGGCTCGACTTGCTCAAATGTTATGCAACGTGGATAGACACAAGTCAAGCTGGAATACTTTCACAAAAGCCTGTCCTGTTCTGCACGTTTCAACCTGTATGCTTTAAAGTTCTCCAGCAAATATTAGCTATCTAGAAGGAGTTGTAGGTAGGTACTTTCCAAAAAATACGGACAACAGCTCACCTCATGCTTTAATTCAACCCTTACAAAAAATTGCTGAAAAGGTACCCAGGTGTACAATGGGCCAAACCCTTTTGCATAAAACGGTTGCATAATTTTGATCGTGCAATAGACTTTACTACTCTTTTCTGCTTCTACATCTTGGAAACATTACCAGCCCTCAGAAAGGCTAAATGAAGGTGGGTGAAGTTGTAAAGCAGGTCAACACAGCTGCACGAGACAGGAAACACCCTGAGAAAGTCCAACTCCAAATAACAGCGCTGCCGACCTCGTGACCTCGGCCAAAAGTACATTTCCTGTCTCTGCTGAACACTGTGGAACCAGACAACGCAAAGAGCACCATCATAAACATGACATAAATCAGCTACTGCAAAACAGGCACCAGAGGAACAAGAGAAACAGGTACCATAAACCGTCAAGACAATATACATTGTGCCGGACCTAAGCGATCCTAACTGCATTACAACTGATAATCAGATTAGATCTGAAGGGAAAAAAAGGGAATACGACGCCTGTAGAGGTCTTATATCCTCTGCAAAACACCACTATGGTACAGACACGAAGCCTAAGGTTTTAAAACCACATATACAGCCAATCATTTCTAAAATACACCAAAAGGGCTACAAACATCAAAGTGTGTGCTGAAATATATCTGTCTCGAGGAGGACATACGTGCAGTCAAGAACAAGACGTGAAAATCAGACGCAGAGAGAACGAAGTAAAAATCAGACGCACTACTACGTCTGCAGTGAATTTTAATGCTAACGCCCCAACATGCTGAGCGGGCTTAGTATCTGCTAAGAAATACAGCTGGTAGCTTCACTGCAGTCTCTCTCTCAGCGCGCTGCACCAACACCAGAACTTCCTTCGGTCTTCCTGAACACTAAATCGTTTGATCACACATTCGCTATTTATCCTCATCGCTCTCCCGCTCGCGTAGCGGAGTGTGTTGGTAAACATTCACGTTACTAACGAGCGGCAGAAAATAAAATGCCAGGATGTGTCAGAAAATCGGCAACGCAATCAGAAAGCTCACGTGCAAACTTATTTTCATGCAAAGAGTTGCAAAATCGAAACGAACTCCACCATAACCCAAAGCCAAATTCACGTGGAATATTACTATATACAACATAATACAACTGCTATCCTAAAATGATTAGTGGAGCAACCAGAATTGAAGAATCCTTGTGTAATAAGGCACAAAATGCCCCAACAAATTTAGACGATCATAGACGAATACGATCTTAACTGAAAAAAGGGTCTGCGGATGACTGCACCACTGCAACACTTCTTCGAAAACATGACACTTCGCGCTCTCCTACCAAGCCCTGAGGACAGGATATATCTTGTACACACGTCCGTGATGTGAACGACCCGTTTTTCGTTAATACAACAGTTAGCTATCTAGATGTTTAAGTGACGTGTCAAGAAATGTATTATTCGCAAATTGATTATTATTTATCCGCAAAAATACTGACCAGGATACGATAACGCGCTAAAACGTATGAGCAATCACAGAGCACGACACATCAAAACGATCTAACCCAACACTGCTATCTAAGCTAATATTAAAAACACAAATGTAATGTACTGCCAAGATAACCTACTGTGTGACCACATTAGCTATCTTTCTAGCTTTTTAGTTAGCTAGATACATGGATAGACTGATGGACAGATATTCAGCAGAACATTTGTACGTTTGGCCCTGGATGCAGGTCTTAAAGCGGTGTTAGGTAGCCATCCTAATGGACAACAACGCAGCCCAAGCTGACGTTCTGCCTGTGGAGACGATTTATTTTGCAAGCTTAAAATCTGCGTATTTCAATAGCTTCCTATACAACGTTTGTGGGAATACGCAAATTCATGCGATATTATTACGAGTCCTTTATTTTAAAAAAATAGCTGCGTTTTTAAAACTGATCTCCATGGTCCGTGTTGGGGGAGGGAAAACAAACTCACGCTAGTTCACATTAGCAATCCTGGCTAAGTTAGTAAACGGCTAGCATGAAGCTACCAAAACAGCACAGTCGTTTGAATGTTAGTTAGCAAAGCTACGTTAGCTAGATAGCTATGTGTAAAAAAAAAACAGAATGGCTCGCCGAGTATATAACACTTTTAACTTTACTTACCTTCTTCCAAATATGAGCTACATCTACAAAATTATACTTGATATTCCCCCCCGATGCTTGATTTTCCCATTTGAGGCCTTCTTATTCAGCAAGCTACAGTCCGCGGACATCCGAGATAGACGACACACATTTCAGTCCACACTCACGACGAGCAGCGGAAGCACACCAGCGCTCGCGAGCTAGCTAGCTGCCTAGCTAATTCCTGGCTACCAAGCGACGAAAATTGCCTCGGTGCTCCAGCAGACGAATCACAAGAAAGATTACGAAATCTCCATGATTTTATATAATTCAACTATTTATTAGCAGTAACTGCACGTCGACTGCAAGGTTGGTTTGGGATTTAAATGTAAAATTCCGCTTCAAGTTAGTCCCCTACGTCCGTCTTCTTTCGAACCGTTTCAAGTGGCCTTTGACTTGACTGCTGACGAAGAGAGGACGCAACGAGTTGAAACATTAACCGCGATAGGCTGCTGCATATGGGCGGGCACTGTTTGTTCTCCTTAGAACGTTGATACCGACGCCATTGTGGCTCAGACGTGCCAAACATTTAACATTATTTCAATTGAATTTCTTGAGCCACAATGGCATGGATCGCGCAATTATAACAACTAATCATAAACTGATCCTTTAAATGATAGTTGTATCAATTTTTAGGGTAGCTGTTGAATTATTTATTATATAAGAAAAAAATCTAACAACTCAAAATAGATTATTATGTTTCGATATAAAGGCGAATGTGCTTAATTAGATACATATCAAACAGTCCAGAATTAAAATGACAGTGACCATTTTTGTTCTCTGAGCTCTTTACATTTTATTTATAATGAAATAATGTTGCAGAGCAGTTACTTTTATAGAGGGTGAACAATATAGGACTTAAATCCTTTTATATTGGGTGAACAATATAGGACTTAAATCCTTTTGAAGCTCATTTCAGTCGGCCTCAATTAACTATGCATATTATCATAATCATAAAAAAGAAATCCTGATTAGTTTATGAATCCATTGCCATCGATGACAGAATCAAGTCTGACATGTATTATTTTCTCTTGTCTTGCAGAGGTTAAATGCATTTCTCAGTGGGTCTTATGACTGAAGGGCTCAGTGTTGTGACAGTATGTTTTGCACTAGCTTGAATATTGTGATAACTATAAGATTATGATAGCATACACTTTGGCTGATGAGTGGCTGATTTCAACACAGCTCTCTTGGCTATGTCCATGATTGCTTCATTAGGATGTTTAGCAACAATACAGCCTCATTTCTGGGATTCGTGTTTTTTTGGTCTTCATGTTGAGATATTAGATCAACAAGCTCCAGATATGAACGGCAGTCGTCTCCAGATGCTGTGTAAACTGGACTGTTATCTAATGATGCGACGGCCCAGTTGGACAAGGGACCACTAAGCATGCAGCAGAGTTATTCAGGTCCTCGCAGTACCTTCAAATGTTTTTATATGTTTGAAGGTACTGTGAGGAGTTGCAAAAAAAACAAACAAACAAAAAAACATATGGGCCCCTATATATGCCATGCAGGATGGATATTTTTCAGTTAAAGCTGACGTTCTGCACTTCAAACTCAGTCTTTCTTTCATTCAAGATATAAAATGCACTGCAACACAGAGCATAAACAATAAGAATGAAAGATTGATGCTTTTTGGACACATTTGTGGTCTGCAGTGCATAACAGATCAAGCTGACATGACTTCGTCTCCCTGTATTGCTTATGCATAAGCAATTTAACCAACTATTGCATAGAAATATAATTGTTTAAATAAATGAACAAATAAACGAGTGAGCCACTGAATATTTCTGCCTGACACATTGCTGTTAAGTTTTATGGCTACGATTTAACCCATGTTATATTGTACTGATTGATGATCTTAATCTCAGTTTACCAGTATGAATGGAACAGCTTTGTAAGAATTTTGAAAATCAATCAGCATCAATGACACTTTTGGACAGTATAAGTCAGAAAATCCATAACGTTTAAAGGGATCAAAGGGAGAAACACAAAACCGCTTAAAATAGTATGTTCTTTTCATATTATACAATAGTTCTCATATACATGTTGGCTCAATTTTAACATACTCGAACTTGTTTCAAGCATTAATATCACTAGAACTATTTTATTTGTAACTATGTTACATAATCAACAAATATTTCTCGAAAATCTAAAACATATTTTCAATGTTATTAAGGTTAATTTTATCAACGCTAGATACGCCATTAATGTTTGGCACGCTTAATAAAATATCAAAGCGATGATGCCATCTGCTGTTCAGTACACAGCATGCGTTGAGTTCAGTCAATTTTATATGCTACCAACGTCACCGGTGCTCTCCAGGCGAGGAATATCAGCCTTAGTATGGTTTTCAGAGACAGTTTATAGAAACTGGAGCCAGCAATCCCGCTGTTTTCAGTAAGGAACTACTGAACTCTATCGTGTCACGTCCTGATCGTCTTGCAGTGGATAGCTGGAACGCAAATCGAAACTGAACACCATTCAGAAGGGTATCTTAAAAGTAATTCGACGACAACTTATACATAACTTAAAGGAATTCATTAATCGAACAGCATACTTTTATCATAATCAATTTGTATTGATTAATCAACCGATCAATGATTCACTGTAGCTATTAGGTGTGTACATAATTACAATTATAGGAAAAACAAATCTCACTGAACACACAATTTTGTTTAATTTACGTCACATAATTTATTACTGTGAGGAATCGCCCACAACTACTTTTATAATTATTATTGTTTTATTTATATTATTAATTCGACTATAATACATTTCATCACGATTCACAAGAGGCTCATTTTCTGGAACACCAGCCCGCCACACCTCTCTGACTGGGTTCGTGCTTCACAGGACTGATATTGAGTCGCAGCATTATTACGTCATTTCCCCCAGGGTCTTATTTCCGAAGTCGAAACATGATTGTTAAGCTTGTTTGTTCAATAAGAGCAAATCCAATATTTCTAAAATACAATTGGATCGCGTGAATATCAAAACGACTCGGAGGTACCTAGTTTTTTAATCGAAGACACCCCGAATAGGATGGAAGGAAACGAAAATCCTCTTTCAAATGTTCCTTTTACGCCTGAGAAGCTCACTTCCGGTAGATGTGGCTTCCCGACGTGTGAATATCCACTGCCCGATCAGCTAAATTGCTCGCTGTGTACTGCGCATGAGCAAAAATGTGTACTCACGCTGCTTGATCTGTACTGTACAAGTAAAACCATTATGGTACTGATTAAACATGCGCTACTATACGAGGTTATTACGATAAATGCCATGAAATATTAAAACAATTCTTGAGAAGAAAACAATGAAGTTTCATTCACTTGTAGATTCGGTTATGAGAGTATATCAACGTATTTTTTTTTACAATATTTTAACTACTAGCAAAAACGATTTAATAATGCACAGAGAACTATAAAGACGCAGAGAACATTGCAGCTAGTCAGCTTCACATTATGCCAGCAATCTTTATTAGGAGACGCAAAGCACAGTGCTTGGGTAGTTGACGCAAGATGACACTGGACTTAATTCAAATTTGATTCATATTGTGTTTGATGCACTTTTATTATTTACCTGTAATTACAAATACTTTACTCCAATGAATGATGGAAAACGAATGATGTTCGTATTTTATTCACTAAAGATTACATCGTTGTAAAACCTCCCCTTTCGTATTCGATATGAAACAATGAACATGTCAACATATATTCATTTTATTACATGTCTTTTAATATACATTTTACTAATCAATGAAGAAAGTGCACGGTAAGCAAATCTGTAATCTGTTTACCTCGCGTCAGTGCATGAATTGTTTTTGTAACATGACAGTACAAATGTAATGTGTCGTACAAGCACGTGACGGTGCTTTGAAAAGAAAATCTTGCAAGCCTGTTTTTTTAACGTCTGACGTAACCTGTTTTTGTTTATATCACGCATGGGGCCTATGAGATTGCTTGTAGTTTTTCAATCATGAATCAGGCAACTCATGAACCATGAACTCATTACAAACCCGGCAAGAGATTATTTACCTTTTAAAACTACACTTCCCTCTCTTAGACGTTTGCCCAACTCTGTGCCCTGCAATTGGCTGTTACTGTGCGTGAACGTGCACGTAAAGATAGTTCCAGCTCTGTCCACTGCGATTGGCTGTTACTGTGGGGGAACGTGCGCGTAAAGATATTTCCCACTCCTCGAGTAGGGACTGTCCTAGCCGTCATTTTTCCTTCAACAAATATTAGGCCTAGACAGTATTAAATGCATGAAACATTTTAACAGCCGCAATGGATAATATATGTTTTTATTTATCGGTTACTAAAAATCATGTTCATACGGGTGAGAGGTAAAACGTGAAGGTGTTAGTTTTGCTCCGTCACAAATAACATTGGTGCAGTCCTGTTAAATAGCAGTTTGCTGGTTAGCTATGTAGCTAATCTCCGGAATTTCTCAGCATCAGTCAGAGCTGGATGAGAGGCTTTAACCTATTAGCTAGTTAGCTAACAAAGTTGGCAAGCGAAGTCATTTTAAGGATGACATATTAGCGCGGGATATTTATTTATTTATTTAGCGCATCAGACACTGACATTCAGCGCCGAACATGGCAGCTCTGTTGCAATATGGAAGGAACTACAGTAAACACGTTAGAAGTGGTAGCATTTGCTTATTTTCTCGGAACATTCATTTTCACTTAAGAAATGAGAAAACGATTTTCAGTGCCAGCATAAGAAGAAGGCCTAAATGCACGAACCTAAACGAACCGGCGTCGCGGCCGTCCGTATCTTCGTTTGTTGTCCATCCCACCCGTGGAATAAAACAAGAAATTATGCAGGTGGGTTAAAAAACCAACCGTTTACTTAAAGAAAAAGCAAACGAATACCTCTAGGAATACCCGTTCAACATGTTAACATGGTTGATCGTATATATAATCTTTTTGATTAAAGAAGATATATACAACTTACAACTTCTTTGTAACTATGTGATAACTTCTCCAGCAAATTCTAAACAGGCCTCTCAGTACAAAGTATCTGGGATTGAGCAAGGCCATCTGTAGAAACAATCTGACATCTAATCCAATGGGATTGTGGAAGATACTTGGTAAGTTACTAAGTGGCTAAACAGTGTAGGTGGTAACAACTCAAGAATAATTTAACCAGAACATTTCCTGTGCCCGTAGTACATACAGGTTATATTTTATGCACAATGATGTTACATTGTACTGGACTGTAATCCAGCAAGAGTAGGAGATGTGGATTATAAAAGTGACTTTCTGTGGATTGGATCTGACATAGAAAGGAAACCCAGGAAATCTGAGTGTGCATTAGCGTCTAGGTAAACAGCACACATGGCTGTAATATTTATAGTTTTAATCAAAATTAATTAGTAATATTGAATGATTTTTAGCAAAAAATACAACTGTGGTGTGATCACTGTATATAAATGCTCAATACTCATGTTTTTGTTTTCTACTCCAATTAGGCAGCATGAATTATTTCAGCACATCATCTCGGAGACAAGACAAGAAAGATGGACCAAAAAGCAACATGCCTGAAGAGGATGAAGGTCTTTTTTTGGCCACATACCGATCTGGACCGAACTGGTTTACTCTGGTGTCGTGTCTTGTCTGTTCATTCTTAATGGTGCTTCCTTATTTGTTATCAGAGGAGAAGAGGCGTGAACAGGAGAATCAGATGCACAAGGACCGCATTCGCACCCTCATCGTCATCGTCCTCATACTGATCTACCTGAACACCATCAGCGACAACGGGGGATACATATCCTGGAACGACTTTGTTAACGAGATGCTGGCCAAAGGGGAGGTGGCGGGAGTGCAGGTGGTCCCTGAGGTCGAAACCGTGGAGGTGTACGTCCACCCTGGGGCAGTGATCTACGGTGGTCCGGTACGTGTCCTCCTCGCCGTAGCTGAGCCCTGCTCTTGTGTTCAATAGCTGTGCTGACTAGCTGCTTGTAGTTCTCCAGCTGAAAATGAATAAACCTTAAGTGTAACCACACTAAGTCCTGAAATTAGGGTTTATACCTCAAATCTCTGAGTTTTACTTCAAGTCACATGTGACTTTTTGTGTCTTCCAGAGGCGTTCCCAAAAATACTACATGCAGGTGGCCAACATCGACAAATTTGAGGAGAGGCTTCGCGCCGTGGAAGATCAGTTGAACATCGACTCCAAGGACAGAATTCCAGTGTCCTACAAGCGCACAGGCTTCTTTGAGAAGTGAGTAAGAGGAGGAGGAGGAGGAGGCCCAACTGCCTGTGCAGGTGTAGTCAGGTGGTTCTTATCCTCTGCTCTGTGGTTCTCAGTGTTTCTTCTCCACCATTACAGAGCTTTCTACACCATCATCGCTGCTGCCATTGGGATTTTCTTAATTTGGGGCTTGTTGTATATGAGCGGAATATTGGGAAGAGAGGGCGGCTTCAGCGCATTTGTATGTTATACCTTTGATGATGTTCCTCAGAAACTTTGGCTCCTGTTTTCCATTGATTGATTGATTGATTGATTTGACTGGATTCTTTGATTGTTTATTTAAGAACCAGTTGAAAATGGCCAAGTTTACCATCGTTGATGGGAAATCTGGCAAAGGGGTGAGTTTCAAAGACGTGGCGGGGATGCACGAGGCGAAGGTGGAGGTCAAGGAGTTTGTGGACTACCTGAAGGTAACTGCACACCGGCCTTCGACCAGAAAGGGTTTCCAACATCACACCCCACTGTTAACATAATTCAAATTTGCCCCACGCCTGTGTCCAGCCGTGCGTGTCGGTAGAGGCGATCTAAACTGTACCATGCTACTCAGTTTGTATCGGAAGAGACTGAGCAGTGGGTGTTTGTTTACAGAATCCCAACAGATACCTTCAGCTGGGGGCAAAGGTGCCCAAGGGCTCGCTGCTGCTCGGGCCACCCGGCTGTGGGAAGACACTGCTGGCCAAGGCAGTAGCCACTGAGGCCCAGGTGCCCTTCCTCGCCATGGCTGGCTCTGAGTTCGTGGAGGTGATCGGAGGTAAGGTGTTTGAATCAACGGCGAATGTTCTGTAATGCAGTGTGTTTATTAGGTAGCACGCTGGCACGGGTGACTTGTCATGCTATGGTGAAAGTGTTTTCTGGTAGATTGTAAAGCCTCTTGTCTGTCTGTGTGTGTGTGTGTGTGTGTGTAGGCCTTGGAGCTGCAAGGGTGAGAAGCTTGTTTAAAGAGGCGCGGGCTCGAGCCCCCTGCATCGTCTACATTGACGAGATCGACGCCGTTGGCAAAAAACGCTCCACCAACATGTCCGGCTTCTCCAACACGGAGGAAGAGCAGACCCTCAACCAGCTGCTGGTGGAGATGGACGGTGAGAAGAGGCAGCGTTGGTGCGTTTCTGTAGGAGATTTGGGGTTTTTTTTTTTTTAAAAGAGATTTTGACGTCTGTTGTATAGGAATGGGAACCACGGATCACGTGATTGTCTTGGCATCCACCAACCGGGCAGACATTCTGGATGGAGCTCTCATGAGGCCTGGCAGGCTGGACAGGCACATATTTATAGACCTCCCCACTCTCCAGGTAGGGTGTGTGAGCGTTCGCAAATTAGCATGGTGAGGAGAGGTGGGTGCTGAGTTCTTCATGTTTGTGATTCAGGAGAGAAAGGAGATCTTTGAGCAGCACTTGAAGATCCTGAAGCTCTCCCAGCCCGCAGACTGCTACTCCCTACGACTAGCTGAGCTCACGCCGGGCTTCAGTGGTGAGTGTCTTTTGACGACACTAATCACATACTACTAAATCCATCTGTGGTTTTTTTTTGTTTGTTTGTTTGTTTTTTGTTTTTTTGTCCTTTCCTAAAGCATTTTTCCAGTTTGTTATAAAGCACCTATACTCCAATGTCTTATTTTCATATTTGAAACTTCATTGTTGCTGTCCAAGGTGCTGACATCGCAAATATCTGTAACGAAGCGGCGCTCCACGCGGCCCGGGAGGGGTACAAGTCCATTGACACTTTCAACTTCGAATACGCAGTGGAGAGAGTCCTCGCAGGTGGGCATGGCGGGCAACAGACGGGCATCTCTGTGGTGACCCGCGGGCGCTTGGACTGCTGTGTTGTGGAGTTTTACGTATTTTTATGCTCTGTGCAGGCAGTGTGAAAAAGAGCAAGATTTTGTCCAAAGAGGAGCAGAGGGTGGTGGCCTTCCACGAGTCCGGCCACGCCCTGGTTGGCTGGCTCCTGGAACACACAGAGGCTGTTATGAAGGTGCGCCACGTTCAGGTTCAGAAAGGAACAAAATGCCCTCCAGTCTGGAGCTGCTTCTTGTCCCAAGAAAGCTGGTAGAGTGTTTGTGAAACCAGCTGGATTATTTTAAATAAGAGCAGAACTTTCATTTTTTAAATTTCTATGCACTTCTTGCATGCGATTGTAGGTAGTATATATTGCTTTATTGTAGAGATTAGATCTGTTGTTTGAGTCGTCATGTCTATGACGTGTGTTTCCCCCGGTTCAGGTGTCGATCGCTCCCAGGACCAACGCAGCTCTGGGGTTTGCTCAGATCCTACCGAAGGACCAGTACCTGTTCACCAAAGAGCAGCTGTTTGAGCGGATGTGTATGGCTCTGGGAGGCCGAGCTGCTGAAGCCATCACCTTCAATAAGGTCACGACAGGTATGACACGGGCAGGGGCGTGTGTGTGTGTGTGTGTATGTGTAGCCTGCATCCAAGCCACCCCGTGTGTGTGTGTGTGTGTGTGTGTGTGTGTGTGTGTGTGTGTGTAGCCTGCATCCGAGCCACCCC
>JAOXYF010000020.1:5142520-5161153 GCA_028565775.1 Sternarchorhynchus goeldii | reverse complement strand
GTTTGGTTGGGTTACCAGTGGATTACCAGTCAGGTGGGTTTGGTTGGGTTACCAGTGGATTACCAGTCAGGTGGGTTTGGTTGGGTTACCAGTGGATTACCAGTCAGGTGGGTTGTGTTGGGTTACCAGTGGATTACCAGTCAGGTGGGTTGGGTTACCAGTGGTTTGGTTTTGGTTTCAGAAAGTCCCACTGTATCGTTCTGCTCTTTTATTTTTAACCAAAAAGTTTTACAAAATACATAACAGTTTTGTCTTGTATGAAATAAATAGTAACAGTGGTTATAGTTATAAAACAATTTAAAAAAAGGAATTGAATCTGAATTTGTGAGTAAAATGTTTCCCTTGTTCTTAACAGCAAAACCAGACGATATCAAACTGTCCTGTTAACAGATCTGAACCTTCAGGACACCATACAGGCATTTAAGGCACTGGGTAATGTTTGGACACAACTTTAGATTGAACCTTTGTCTCCCTTAGGAAGGTAAATGCAAATGTACATGATTAAGGCAGTCGTACATATAAAAGACATAAAATTAATCATATTTTTCAACTTACAATGTTCCATTTGTCACTCAGTCTTTAAAACAGACTTCTCCAGCTAAGAGTGTATGTTCCTACATTCTGCTTTTCCTACACATGCTACAACCCCCTGCATTCGTTCACTTTCTCGAGATCTTGCAGCAAAAGCAATCAAGAAAACCTGTACTTAACTTCACCACAATTCACACTCTTCTCACTCGTCTTGTATTTCGGAAGAATTGAGAAGTATTTCTGTTGTCCAGTGGGCCATTTGTCAATTCATATTGAACTGGTGATGATCGGGTGAAGTTCCAATCGCAGTGGTAATGGATGTGTTTCCTGTTAGTGCAGTAGCTGTCAGTCAGTTTATGGATTTTTACATTTAATTTAACACTCCTGCTTGAACTGACCTGCTAATAAAGTGTAACATCATCTGAAGGTCACTATGGATTTTACATTAAGTTCACGATACATGCATAGACATTTATGACAGAAATTGCTTGTGATTCTTTGCACTGTCAGTACAACCGTACAGTGAACATTGTGCCTTCATTTTCAAGGCCCTCACGAGATGGTCTAGGCGTCGAGATGAAAAAACTGTTAAGATCTCCTGAGCCAATGCTAGAAACAGCCATTCTGGAGATGAAGCTCAAATTAGCACACGCTTCAGTAAGAGCTTTTGAGAAGAGCAGGCAGTGTCTTATATTGAGTATTTGTGGAGGTACGTTTGCCCTGCCTGTTGTTGCTTCAGTCGGATGGCATTTACGAGCTACAGGGTGTAGCATTTTACCAGCGCATCGCGGTAAAACAGCTCACGGATCTGCAACCACGCTGGGAGAGAAAAACACTGCAAACAGGCTCCAGCTTGACGGCAGCGACCTTTCGCAGGAAAACACGAGGAGAATGTAACGAACTCAACCCTGGGTACCTAGACGATGGGAGACGGTATGACTTTATATTAGCTTTCCCTATTGGCTGCTTCCTTTTGGGCAAGTCAGAACATGGTTGGCTGAAGGGTTCAGGGGGAGGGACCATGTTAGGGGAGTGAATCGATGCCGAATATAGCAACCATTACCTTCATCAATGATCTACAGATACTTCCTCTCCTCACCAGTAGGGAGCGACTTCACTAAACCCCGAAACTTGTTGGATGGGGAATGCTGAAACTAAGTTCCTGGAGCTTTTGGTAACAATCTTAACAACATTTGACTGTGAGCTTTAGGTGAAAGCTCAGTATAGTGGGAGGGGCCTGGTCATTAGCGTGGGTCATACATGTTGGCCAGTTTCTTGAAGCGTGGCCCCCAGTCGTTGAGGTAGTCGTAGTCCTGGTCCTCATCCGAGCCGATTGAGGCAATAGAGCTCAGGCTACCCGCCAGGGAACCGTCTCCTTCAAAGTCGTAGATCAGGGCCGTGTCGTAAGGTGGCACGTTGGGGTCATTGTCGGCGACGTCCAAACCCTGTGGAGGAAAAGACAGGACTCCTGTCACTGATGTAGTGGAAGTGTTGTTATAATACGTAGAGGACCATCAACACGTTGACATGAATGGATGCATCACCTCACAGCAGTATGTGCCTGGCAGTAAGGTGAAAAGATACAGCTATTTAGATTGGTTTCTCCTCACTCACGTCATTGATGAAATCTTCGATGTCAGTAGGGTCTGCTGGGGGTTTTCGTGGGTACCTCGGCGAGGGGAGATTATATGGAGCGTCCTTCCTGAGGGGCTGCTTCCATTTTGGCAGGCCAGAGCCTGATTGGTTGAAGGGTTCAGGGGGTGGGACCATGTCACTGGGAGACCTCAGAAGGTCAATGTTGAATGCGTTCTGGAATTGTGAGGCAAAATAACAATAAAATTGCAGAAGAAGAGTCTAGAAATCTAAACCTAACCCTAAATATTACAGGTAAATATTTAAATTTATCCCATTTAAATAATATAAAATTTGCAGCTAGACATATAAAATACATAAAAGAATGCACCAAAAAAATGTATTTTTATGTACTGTGCAGGAGAAAGAATGTGGCTGGATGAGCTCCACAGCTCCTCCCTAGCTCCGCCCCCAGCTGCGCTCACACTCTCACCTCATCCTCCTCCCCACCGCCCTGCTCGTCGTAGTTGAAGACGTTGTCTCGCACGTCATCGTCTGATTCGCCGATCAGCAGGCCGCCGCCTCCTTTCCTCATGCTGCGTCTGGTGCAGCTCCTCACGGCCACGCCAAAGAAAAGGAGCACTGAGCAACATACACACACACACCAATACACAGAAAGTTCAGTTGTTCAGCAGGGCACAGATTATTTGTAACACTAACACCAAATGATCATGGCCTTGCTACCATGGGGCAGAGTGGGTGGAGTTTAAGACTCTTTAGTCCCAGCATGGGTGGAATTTAAGACTCTTTAGTCCTAGCATGGGTGGAGTTTTAGACTCTTTAATCCCATCGTGGGCGGAGTTTAAGACTCTTTAGTCCTTTGTTTCACTCACAGAGCAGAAGAGCAGCACTGGCTGTGATGATCATCAGGCCGATGAAGCTGACGCCCACTCGTGCACCGAAGATGGCGGCCGCTGCGAAGGTGACACACCCTCCAGCCCTGTCGCACGGGCACACGGTCACGTTGACCAGCGCGTTGGAAGAGCGGGCAGGAGAACCTGAGTCCCACACTGTGATGGGCACTGAGAACTCACCCCAGAGCACGTCCACCAGTGGCTGCAACACTGCATGGGTCTCTAGAGAGTGGGAGAGAGAGAGAGACATAGATATGGAGAGAGAGAGAGATAGCTATGTAACATGTCAAGTTTATTTATATAGCGCCTTTTACAACAGATGTTGCCTCAAAGCAGCTTTACAAGTGTCCTGAGTCCAAGCCCTAAGTGATCAAGCCAAGGGTGACAATGAAAGGAAAAACTCCCTGAGAGCGTGAGGAAAAAAACCTTGGGAGGAACCAAGTTACCGTTTAACATATTATCACAGCTATAATTTTGTACCACACGTTTTCAACGTATTTCTTTGAAAGCACGGTATCCCCACAGCATATACACTAAATTTTAATGCCCTGTTTTTTGGTTTTTTTTGCATGTGTCTGTTTACCATTAAGTGGTATGATGGTCCAGTTGGCAGCCATATCTGTGTCAGCCAGGTCAAAGGTGAAAGGGTCAGCGTGAGGGGTCATGTCCTGGTCAACAGCACTGAGCAGCACGCCAGTGCGGTCCGGGGGTCGGTCACTGCAGACGATGCCACTCAGAGGAACCAGGACAGGGGGAAAGTCGTTGGTCTCCCACACTGTGATCACCAGGGAGGCACTGGCAGAGACTCCACCCGCGTCTGAGAGGGGTGTTTTAGGTGACATGAGTGATGGATGGCGAACCAGTCACTAATCACTGAATCTGAAGGGCGCTTCAGTAGAACGAAGATTATTTACATTAGACTGAATTAAAAAAAAAATCATTAAAGTAATTAAGGATTTTGTTCTTCAAGACACAATGATGGTTCCTGATTAGTTCAGTTCTGATTGTCAGTGATGTATTTGTCTTGTACACCGATGACATTTTTCATTTGCAGTTAAGATGATGACAAGACTTTTTCCCATCTGAGTTAATTACAGGTTTACCTACAGGTAATTCCTGCACTACAGTTTAACTACAGTTTAACATGTTTAATTACAGGTGTTCCTACACTACAGTTTAAATACAGCTTAACTACAGTTTAACTACAGTTTAACATTTAATTACAGGTGTTCCTACACTAGTACAGCTTAATTACAGTTTAACTATAGTTGAGCTATGCTACAGTTTAACTACAGTTTAACATGTTTAAATGTTTATTTGCTAATCTAATTAATAAAACAGCAGCAACACAGGACATGCTGTGAACTTTGACCTCCCCAGCAGGCCACTCACCCAGGTCAGTGACCTTCACCACTGCCATGTACTTGTTGTTCCTCACATATGGAGAGCGGATGTTGAAGGGCTTCCTGGCTCGGATCTCTCCTGTCTCATGGTTGATCACCAGCCATCTCTCTGGATCCTGAATGATTTCAAACCTGGAAATATGAGAATCGGTATGAAGCTCTCATACACACTCTGATGTTTGACCAAAGTGGCATGTCGGGAAGCTTTATTGCTTAATAATCCAAATTCAAATAGGTCAACCTCTCAAATTAAGGAGATTCAAATAGGTCAACCTCTCAAACTGAGGAGATTCCTATCACACAGACTTTGACCTACATTAAATCAATCCAGCAGATCGAACAATTCTGTTTAGTTAGACATTTTACTTTCCTGGAGACATTATTTGTGAATTATTTAGAGTCACAGTGGGCTGTAGGTGTTATGATGATCACTCTCACCTCAGCTTTGCATTGTCTGGATCGTGGGCGATGTCTGACACCAGGACAGTGCCAGGGGCAGTAGACTCTGGAATAGCCACCTCTATAGGGTTACTATAGAAACGGGGTGCCTCGTTTTCATTCAAGACTCTGATAGTGACTGTGGCAGTGCTAGCCTGTTCATACGCAGCTCTGATACTGAGAGGAACTTCATTCTCCGCTTTCACTGTGAGTCGGTATTCTGCCCGAGACTCATAGTCCAGAGGCTGCAAGAGATGGAAGGTGGGAACTGTAGTCCACAGAATTGATGAACAAATACTCAGTGTGCTTAAGCTTTACTTGAAATGTGCATTTGTAAACCCAAACGCTTTACATGAGCAAGTAACTCCTGAAGTCCTGAAGTATGCAGATCTATGTGTGACCAACAGATGGCGACAAAGTAACTTTGTTGACTACTTCGTTGTGAGAAGGGACTTACATTAAGCATCCTGTCAGTGGCTAAGTGTCAGTTGTTCAAGATGTTCTACACTTGTTTTCTACTGCAACAATACATTATTAACTGAATTGCTGTGGTCAGTGGAGCATTTGCTAACCTTCTCAACTGAGATAATACCCTCGTTGGTGACTGGGTTGGTTCGCACAGCGAAGTTCCCAGCAGGATCTCCTCTTATTATGGAATAAGTGATCCTCCAGTTGACTCCATCCCTCTCGTCCTTGTCTGTAGCATTTACTCTTCCCAGATCCTCACCCACCTTATTCTCCATCGCAAACATACTGTACTGCAACCACATGAGAGAAGCTGGTTGTCAAGGTCGTCAGGCTAAAGCAAGGCTTAACGCACTCAGACCGGATTCCCCTGGCAGGATATGTGTGTAACGTATACCGTGGTGGGATGGAACCGCGGGACGTGGTTGTTGATGTCGCGGACGTGGATGACGGCTTGGCCTCTGCTGGTCAGGCCCTGCCCGGACATGTCTGCCACCTGCAGAGTCAGGCGAAAGGCCTGCACCACCTGAGAACAAAAGAAGACTATGAATCCAGCTGCGTTCATCGAAACTGAATTCCCCAGGAACTGGTGAAGTCGTATAATTATGGATTTTAGACAGAGGAAGGTTCTGTTTTGAATATGGGAATATCACACCATATAAGTGTTTCTAAACTTGTTTGTATTCCAAAGTCTCTGAGAGTCACTAACCATTCACAGATTGTAGATTAAATATTCTATATTATATTCAATTGCTCTGAAAATACAACTAAATACTACAATTGCTGCTACTACTAATAGTAATTACAACAGCGGGAATAATTCATTCTTTTTCCATGATAAATGGTGAACCTCCTCCATTTCTTTACACACAATGCACAGTTTGTAGCCATTGTTTATCTTCTCAACCACTGAACACTGAACCCTTAGTTTAAAGCTGCTACTGTCAGGAATGAAATGAATCAGAGAGATCAGAGAGACTGCGTCATACAGAACGATATATTCTAAATCGTTGGAACCAGAGTCTGGAAGAGGTGTAAGCCCAGCGGCAAAAAAAGAGTACTTTTTTTTTGCACCTCCTTTTTAAATTTTACAGTTAAATTATAAAAGAAATCAGTAGCTGTATATGAAGAAAATACCAGAAAATAAATTTAACCTACAACCTACAAACTAAAAAACAAAAACAAATGTAACCTACGTCTCGGTCCAAGCCCACATCTCGGGTGTAGATAACTCCCGTTTCATTATTGATGCCAAACATCGTCTTGTTGATGCTGTACGGCGGGAAGCTCTCCTGCGCGAGGATGGAGTAGCTCAGCATCGCGTTGTCTGTCGAGGGGTCGTCGGCGTCTACCGCAGACACGGCGAGCACCGACGTGCCTGATCCGACGGACATTAAACGATTGAAACAAAGATGAGGAACTTACCCGCAGTCAAAAAATGTAGGTTAGCCTGCTTTATAATTTAGTTTGTATTGCATTTTATGATCTTAGCAAAATGGATCCGAGTTTTAAAAAGAAGTTTTACAAAAAAAAAAGGTTTAAAATCTAAAACACTGCGTGTGCGTGAATTGCCTTGTCTCTGACATTTGTCGCTTACGCCGTTTGTTACCTGGGATGGAGAATTCCGGTACGGCACCAACAAACTCCTCTTGGATAAAGTTTGGCCTGTTATCGTTTTGATCCAGTACGTAGATTTCTATGGTGGTGGGATTTTCCAGACGCTCTCCACTCGGGGAAAGAGCGAAAGCCTTGAGCTGAGGACACAATTTCCACTCACAGGTTTAGATTAGTGTACTACCACAGGCTACTCGTTTCTCACACATCAGTAATGACATGTGTTAAACTTATCGAACGAATCAAAACTAATCACTCACTTTACTGAATTAGGCTCAGTGTTCCATATGTGAGTTACTTTGAAAGCTTATGACTTCTACACATGAAGCATGTCGTTTCTGTCTAAAACACTTAACCCTCCAAACCATGAAACAGCTGTTCACAAGCTGCTGCCACATTACATGGCCTTTTACTAGCGAACACCTCTGACTTCAGCGAACCATCTTGGCTCTCAGTTTACCGTGAAGCTCTTGTGCTTCTCCCTGTCCAGGGGCATCTTGCTCTGGATCCATCCTGTTTTATCGTCAATTTCGAAGAGGTCCTTGGGCTCCTGGTCGACCCCAGGACCTTCCAGCTTGTAGATCACCTCACCAGTGAAAACCTTGTCTGATTTAATCTGCATAGCAAGACATGCAATGTGTTAAGGATATAGACATTTTGGAGGAATGTGTGTTGAGAACATTCGGAATGTGTTTGATGATGGCTATGTTTGTAGATACCTGTGTCCCATACACAATAGACAACGCTCATAACTTCATTATGTTAATATAATCATCCTGTGAGCCACAGATTCCTTTGGACAGTTAATCATTTTCCATGGAGTTGAATTACCTGCACCAGGTATTCAGGGACCTGTTTGCTGTTTTCAGACACCCGGATAGGTGGAATGATCCAATCCCTCTTCATCCTACCCAGACCCGCCTTCTTTGGTCGCCATGGATTCAGCACATCTGGGTTCAAACCATCTTGCCTCGGTTGGGTGCCACTGTGAGCCTGCAGTGAGTTCATGCATTTATATGACTGCTTCTGAAAGAGTTTTTTAGAACGTGTGCCACAATCATACTGGAAAGCCACTACAACCACGGGGCAGGCATGTCTCCCCTAATTTCAGAGAAATAAGAGCTGTACCAGTGTGAATTCTGGTGGTTACATTTAAAACCGAAAAGAGTAAAATACTGATTTTTTTCCTGAGCAGTGATAATACTTATCAGAAATTATTTTGCTTCTTGCAAAAAATACACGTTTATTAAATGTTTTCAAACATGTTTTCAGAATTTTTCTTTCAGCCATTTTGTTCTTGTATGCCTGCACGTTATGAAAGAGACACCAAGACACAAGACACAAGATACAAGATAAAAGGTGGATCCACATGCATATATGAATTATAACTAGCAGTGCAAAAAGGGCAGAGAGTATTTCAGAAACAGAGCTGGTCAAAGTTTCTGAAAAGGCAATGAAACAACAGGAGTACATACAGGGCTAGGAAGAGATCACAGAAACACAGTGACGCAGTGAACATTATTTTATGTCCATGAAAATAAATACATTTGTAAAGATCTGCAGAATGGAGCGGAATATGATTATTTTGCAATATAGGCTTTGAAGGCAATTATTATTATGGTAAGTCTGATATTAACAGTTAAAAACAAAACAAAGTTCAACATTTTGTCTCCCACTGCCTGGTTAAAGGGAGCAGCTGTGTGCGTAGTTCCAGTCTGGAGGTCTACAAATGTAGAACTTGTATGGACTCTAGGAGTGGAACACTCCCTCTCTTTTTCTATCCCTCTCTTCTTTGCATGCCCCAACACACATGCAAACGGATGCTGGTGCATTCACACACACTCGTTCATACACCCTCACATACATGTCACATATATTCTCCACCCACACATGAATTCATTCTCACACGGCACAGCTGTCTCGTGGAGCAGTGAGCTCCACTCCCCGCCCACACCCTGCCACACAGGCGCACACTATTCTATCCCACACTGCACCTGACTGAGTTCATAGGTCAAACTCTGAAGCTGCTACAGTGAAAGAGCACCACATCCTCCCCCACAACACAAACACATTTACTCACACCTGCCTGGAAATGTTAGAACATTATTTGCCCTAGAAATGAAATGTTTATATAAACAACTGTTTTACATATATACAGTGCTGCTTAAACGTTTGTGAACCCTACAGCAATGGTCAGATGTTTGGTAAAAAATAATAAAATAACCTAATTAAATGTTATGTTATACCCCAATTCACAATACTGACATTCCATATGGAAAATATATTGTCATTCTTTATTTAACAAAAGGGGCTGATTAAAAAAAAACTCATGGGTGCAAAAGTATGTGAAACCCTTCAGTTAGTAGGATTTTGCACCTCTAATAAGTAATAACTCAGGGGTACAAGTCCAGATATGTGTGCATGTTTGCACAGTAAGAAGAAAACTCAGTAAACATGGTTTACATGGAAGGGTTGCTAGGGAGAAGAAAGCTCAGTAAACATGGTTTACATGGAAGGGTTGCTAGGGAGAAGAAAACTCAGTAAACATGGTTTACATGGAAGGGTTGCTAGGAAGAAGCCAATGTTAAAAAAAAAAAGAACAAACCTGTTAGTCTCAACTTTGCCAGAGAGAACCTGGAGAAACCTTAAGCTTTTTGGAAGTCCATTCTGTGGACAGATGAATCCATAATGTAACTGTCACAGCCATAACTGCTTCATTTGTTGAAAAGTCAACGCTGCATACCGAAAGAACTTTCTCCCAGTAGTGGGAGAAGCATGGTGGTGGGAATGTTCAGATCTGGACTTGCTTTTCATCCTCAGGACCTGGACAACTCCATATATTCCAGAGAAACATGAACTCATGAATATTGTAAAATCCTGGAACATAACCTGAAGCCATCCATTAAGTTAAAGCTTGGCAGAAGATGGATCATGTAACATGATAATGGATCATGTAACATTCCAGCAATACAACCAAGGAATGGCTGAAGAAGAAGAAGATCTGTGTTCTGGATTGGTCCAGTCCAAGTCCTGACCTAATGCCCATCCCACTTCTCTCAACTGGCTGCATTCTGCAAGGAAGAGTGGGCAAAGTAGATGTGAAAAACTGATAAGTCCCTACATAAACTGCTTGGTTGAGGTTATTACTGCAAAAGGAGAAGCAACATCCTATTAACTGAAGGGCTTCACATTCTTTATCTTAAATCATCCACTTGTTAAATAAAGAATTACATTATAATTCAATTCATTTCTTTTGTTTGAGTTTTGGTATTTGGTATGTTATTATAATTATGTGCACTTATTTTGTGCACCCACTACAGCTGCTATAGTCTTTTGAAGAGGCCCTGCCCTTAGATTATGTTTTTGATTAACTGGTTGTGGTTTGAGGATTGAATGCAAAACTGTAGAAGGGGGAACAAACTCTTGAGAACAGCCCAAACCCTTGAGAACAGCCCAAACTCTTGAAAACAGCCCAAACTCTAGAGATCTCAAAAGCAAGATCCAAGAATGGAATGTAGAAGAATGGAATGTAGAAGTCATAGTGAACGCTTGCTACAGAAAATGGTACTGGCATTCAGGTTATATAAGAAGGAGTTTCAAATATCAGTTTCAGATATCTTTCTCCCAATCTTAAGGCCATAACGCTATAACTCAATAATTTTTTTGTCATGGTCTCGAACTAGGACAACCTTCTGAAAACCGTCTCTTAACTGAGTAGATGTTTAAAGCACATTACTGGGGGTCATTATGCGGAAGCACTATTGGGGGTGACGTCGTAAAACTCCTGCTGCCTTTAAGAATTTTGTCCCGATTCACGTCCTTTCCAAAACAGGAGCTGTGGCAGTGGGTGGCAGCTGACTAGTGCGTCTGCGGCTGATGGCACTTCCTTGCTGGCGCTCTGGAATGGCAAACCTGCCAGACTCCCGTAGGCGGAGTCAGAGCAGGCTAAACTTATCCCAGCCCGCATTCCACGGCACTCCTGCTCTCTCATAAACCCTGTCCGTCGCCAGCCTACACTCCCAGCCTACACCCTCTGCCTACACCCTCAGGCAGCAGATCACTCTCAGCTTCTGATGCTCTCCATCAGAAATCGTCAGAGATGCTGCCAATGAAAAATATATATATAAAGATATGTACCAATTGAATTAAACATTTTCTCTAGATACACGTTGTCCCCACAGCTGATGGGTTAATCATTCCCAGAGGAGTGCAAACACTGGTGAGTGTCGGGGTGGGATAAGGTTTAGGTTTAGGGTCTGACCACCCAGCTGCAGTCCGTCAATGTCTTCAGCAGATTGGCGCTTCGTTACTTTGCTGGTCTCATGAATTACGTGCGTTGGGTTTGGGGCCCTGTGACAGCCAACACATGCTCATTTTCCTCAAGATTTTAGTGCTTGGTGGAGCCTGTTTTACACACACTGCCTGTGGTCTGACCCTGTGGCCAGCAGTAACGTTTGAACAGTTGGAGGTGAGGCTGTTGGGGGGGAAGGGTTATTACTTCACTGGATGTCTGTTTACTGGAAAATGTTGCTGTGGAATTAAGTATGGTCATATCTGGTTCATGTCCCATCACTTGCGTGTCCAGCTGAAAGAAACACACCGGACCTTCACGACGTCCCTCACGTCTCAGTACCCAGATCCCAGAGTGTTTACAAGTTACAACAAATTTTAATACATTTCTTAAGAACATTGTGTAATATAATATAAAATGAATGTGAATTTGTCCTACGAAACCGTGTAATTTCCTGTCGATATAAGGTTGATCTGTCATACATGACACACACTACAGCTGTGTGACGTAAAAAGCTGAACACAGGCCACACATGACCCATCAATAGATTTTGTAGATACACATGTAATAGTGTAATGTTCATGTGTTTTGGGGTTTCTGAATCACAGCGATTCAATGCCATTTACATGAACAGTACAAAGTCATTGTGTGGTGTTACATTTTTTTATCTCTATTTTAATATAATGCGTATTTTGTAATGTTTTCTCTTTTTATCAGTCTTTTATTAATATCAGGTATCAGTGGCTGAGCAACACTAAAGCATTTCACTGCCTGCTGTACCATGTATGACTGTGAACGTGACAAATAAATGTTGATTTCATTTCATTTTCATGATTCAGTGTCATTTACATGCACACCAGTCACTGGGTTGTGTTCATGATTCAGTGTCATTTACGTGCACACCAGTCACTGGGTTGTGTTCATGATTCAGTGTCATTTACGTGCACACCAGTCACTGGGTTGTGTTTATGATTCAGTGTCATTTACGTGCACACCAGTCACTGGGTTGTGTTCATGATTCAGTGTCATTTACACACACATCAGTCACTGTGTTGTGTTCATGATTCAGTGTCATTAATGTGCACATGTGTGTTGTGGCTAGCCAAGGAATTCTTATTTCCATGCCTATTCTATAATTCTATTTGTCTATAATTAAAACAGGCAGACAGCTCCTGATTATAAGAGTGTTGGATCTTACAATGGGACAGAACAGAGAGAAATAAGAAAAGAGAATGTAGCATCTGTGGGTCAGAGAAGAATCAAGTATTTATATGGGGGATTGCTAATCATCTGATCTGACAAAATGCTGATAATAAGAACATTTGATTTGACTGAAGACTGTATTTGAAGACTGTATTTAAAACACCTTTCCTAATAAGCCATACTCTAATTCAGTAGTTATAATACTTTTCCTAGGGACGCCTGAATCTAAATCAGTAGTTATAATACTCTTCCTAGAGAAGCCACACTCTAATTCAGTAGTTGTAATACTCTTCCTAGATAAGCCACATTCTAATTTAGTAGTTTCCATACTTTGGATATTTTGTCCACTGCATGAGTACATCTGAGACCCAATTTATGATAGTTAGCTTGTCACGTGTGTGAGCTGAATCACATACGTGATTCATAAAGCAGGATTTCTCAGTAAGTCAAATCCCAAAGTCAGGAGTGTGTCTTACATCGGACAGCCTTCACTATAAACTTAAGTTATCTGGTTAACTGAGGAAGGAAGTTGGTATGTTAAATAAGGGAAAACACTAGTGCAGGAAGTGGGTTTGTTAGACTAGGGAAAGCTGTAACGTGTGCAGAGAACACTGTCCTCAGGTAACAACACATAACACATTTTGCTCATTGTTCACTCTTTACTGTTCCAAGCATGCAAGGGTTAAAATAGCTCTAATAAAAATGATATTTTATATAACATAAATACTCATATTTGAGTTGAATTTGAGTGTACAAGTCCCTAGTGGCTTCATCCTACTGGACATTAAAGCCCATTTTTATAACTTTACTTTTACTGGTGTAAGACATTCCAAAGAAGTCACACATGTTAGGGTCCACTGACCGTGGGAGTGGAGTGGGGGTGCGAATAACATACTGGGATTTACTACATTACTGGAATAAAGAATAGGGCAAGATTAGTGTACTTAAAGCAAGATTAGTGTACTTAAAGCAAGATTAGTGTACTAATCTTGTACACTAAAGCAAAATGTTTGTGACATAGATAATAGTGATAATAGAAAGAAAGTTATTTTGGCTAAATAGCTGAATAACTAAAGATGTTTTGTCTGTTTTCACTACCTGGTAAATAAACATGCAGTATTCATTTACCCACAAAATGAAAAAAAAATTTTTTCATTAATAAACCACAAATTTCCCTTTCTACACCTTTCCACTCCCAGGCCCGGACTAAATCTCATTCCGTTTGGCCGTGCCGATACTAAAGGTAATACTGAGTTGTATCCCAGAGTGTGGATCATAGTGGACATCGGGATGCTGGTGTACAGTGAACAGAAGACCCAATCAGCACCTGGTTTTACTGGAGGTCTCTGATGGTACCCTGTTTCAATCCCATACATGATGCATGCTTTTGTTACAACAGCCCTCCAATTTATAAACGACTGTTAAAAAAGGTAAGTACCTCTGAAGCACAGAATTCCAGTTAAGATTTCAGTAGCATACAGCCGACAGAAATCCCACATCCTGCTTCCACCCCTATACGCATTACAGCACACAACTAATATACAATTAATCTTTCCCCATCAAATACTTGTACCATCATTCCTTTCCCTTTTAACTGATCCGTAAACAGCTGTATATGTATGTCTCTAAATATCTAGGTCACTGTTCAGTTTCCTGACATGCCTCTCCACCATGGATATTCCGAGTTATTCTTCTAAATCTGGCACAGCCTGTGAAGGAAGACTAGGGAGGGAGTGAGAGGAAAGAGAGATTTGCCCATAAATCCGATACCCTCCAGCTGGCCTGAGTGATTGTTTCCAACAAGCATGTGCTCAACACTGGCTGCTTTAAGGGCCGATTTGTCCACGATTTCACGGTCTCTGGGCGCCGGCCTGTTCATTCCGCGGTGGGGATTTTCCACGCAGGATGAACGGCAGGGAGTATGAGCATCTGGGAACAGCTGCTGGACATCAGCGATGGCTGGAAAACAGCCCCCACTGTGGAGCCACTCTCTGCCTTCACTGTTCCCATGGAAAAGGCACTATCACTGGGGATCAGAGCCTATGACACTCCCAGGAGAGGGAGTCCAGACCTCCGCTGTTAAACCCCGCCATGGACCGTAACCAGGACCATGAAGATCAAAGAATATCAGTGTTGATGGAGTAGCTATCTGACACGACCAAACATGATTTGGTGAGATTTATGAATTACATTGATAAAAATGATTAGGGGAAAACAACAACAACAACAACTACAACTACAAAAAACCCCAAATGCTGAGTAAGGAATCAGCAGTGTAAGTTAGTTATTGAAGACTTTAGAGGACTCAGTCAGCACCAGCCCACTGTGGGAAGGCTTTGATGTATTTTTGTCATATCCTCTTTACAAACACTTGGCAAATGACCCATTTCAAGACTGTGGCAGCACCATGTAACAGCACTGCTCGGCACTAACTGGAATACCATTTTGTACCGGTACAACAAAATCAACCATTTGAGTTTTTACCACTGAAGCTATTGGCTTTCAAATAATTCAGCGTTTTCTTGATAAACACACATGGAGAGAAACGCTTTTCCAATCGTTCGTAGATAAAAGACGGAGTCTTCATCACTGGCAAAAGCTTCTTTTCTCCTGTTTATTTCAGAAACAAAAGAGGTTTATTTCTAAGAGCAAATGAGGGCCAAGGCTTTCATTTATTCTGTTTTCCATTACAAACACAAACAATGTGATTTAGTGATTGTGATTTATATCCCCATGTTTGATATTTCTGATTTTTCCTCCTTGTTTATTAACTATCTCATAATGGAAATGGTGACAAGTTGGAAGGCCAACAAACCACAACGTCAGAGTAAAGTTCTAACCATCTGACGTTTACCTTTGATAATACTGATTAGCTTTCAACATCCAATTCATCAGCAGTATCGCATGTTTAGACCAACCACTCCCACAGTTTGAGACTGCTGTGCTTCACTAATGACCAGTGTTGTTTTGGCTAACTCAAAACAAAGGAAGTTAACAATCTATTACTGAACGTGATCCCTGATGTATATAGATGATCTAAGCAGATGTGACCTGGCTCACAGGCTAAGAGCACTTTCCAAAGTCAGTACCACCAAATGAGAATCCTTTAATAAAATTACACAGTACCGCTTCTTAAGTGTCAGCGTTACGCAGCAAAACAAGTAAAGTGATTCGCAATTAGAAATAAAAATTGCTTGAATAACAATGACAATGTAAAAATTCATTAAATTTTTTTTTTCATTTAAACTCTTTTTAGAATGCGTTCAAAGTTCATAAAATAGTTTGCAAAACCAAATTGAAATTTACAGCCTACTGAAGCATGAATAAAAGTGTCAAGGCCCAAGACTGGAGCCCTGGGTAACATCAACTCCCTTAAAGATAGGAAAGTGTCTCCTTACCTGCCCCACAAATGCCACCAGAATGAACAGTCCCACCAGCACCTTGCCTCTCATTCTTTTCCACAGTGTTCCGTCGACCTCACTGGACACAGCCTAGCCCTGGCTCTACTAAGGCTTTGCTACTGCTCAAAGACGGTTTCTGAACAAGATGAGGAAACCTTCCTGAGGCGCTCTGTCTGTCTCACTCTCTCTCCGAACTGTGTGTAGAGGGAGATGAGTGACAGCACATGTGCTGGCCTTGCCTGATGAGGCTGTAATCCTAGCCCCCCCTCTTCAGCTCCCCAAGCTTTGACAGACCCCAGAGTTTCAAGGCTATTGGGGGGAGGCAAACCCCGATCACAGAAGAAGAAAACCCCAAAACATGGAGAAAACACTTTAAGAACGATGACTGCCTCTTTATTTGTGAGCACTGATGTTTTTGTTATCTGCCACCGCTCCTCAGTGCCATTATAAAAGATTTCTCACAAAACGCAAGAACAAATAAACTGGAAATGTGTAAAAGAATGAGCAGAACATGAGGAGGGAGAAGAAGACGGCAAAGCTGAAGAATCTAGAGAGCAGAGCAGATCCAGAGCAGCTGGCCGTAGTACTGAGCGGCCTGTTGAAGGTCAGAGTTCAGCATGCTTTCGATTGCATATCTCACCTTTTGTCCCTGACCTCCTCGTTACCAGGCAACACCTGTGGCTCCGGCCCCAGCCTTTCCCACATGGCTCCACACAGCCATGGTTATTCATTATAACCACACAAACTGGCTATATCACCGGGTGGATACTACTAATACTACTAATACTAATATTACTACCACTAACCACACAAACTGGCTATATCACAACTGTTCCTCACTGCCATCTGTGTTACAGTGAACCAGATAAACAATCTCTCAGTACCACACTTTGGTTTTAAGCCTATCAATAAGCACTTTCCCTGATGTGCTGTTAAAGATAAGCTGATTTATGTTTGAAATCCCAAAGTCCAAGTGGAAACCTGTTTTCATCCCTGTTAAGACAGAAACCTCATACATGTAACTGGAAGTTACACAACTGACATGGATAAAAACAAAAAGTATTCCATTTAAACATTTTAAAGAGAGTATTGCTTATAAAACACTTGAACACTTACTGTCAGCATTATCACCACCACTACTACCACTAATACTACTAATACTACTACTACCAATAGTACTACTACCACTAATACTACTAATACTACTACTACCAATAGTACTACTACCACTAATACTACTATTACCCACTACTACCAATAGTACTACTACCACTACTACTACTACTACCAATAGTACTACTACCACTAATACTACTACTACTACTACTACCAATAGTACTACTACCACTAATACTACTAATACTACTACTACCAAGAGTACTACTACCACTAATACTACTACTACTACTACTACCAATAGTACTACTACTAATACTAATACTACTACTACTACCACTACTACTACCATTAATACTACTACCTGTATATAACCTGCATATAATACCTGTACATAATATCGTTTATAATGCCTGTATATAACCTGTATATAATACATGTATATAACCTGTATATAATGCCCGTATATAACCTGTATATAATGCATGTATATAATACCTGTATATAATACCTGTATATAACCCGTATATAATAGCTGTATATGCCTGTATATAGCCTGTATATATTACCTGTATTTAACCTGTATATAATGCCTGTATATAACCTCTATATAATCTATATATAAGTAGCTTTTAATTCGATTGAACCTGCATTAATTTTGATAATGGCTCCACTGTTAGAGAGGATTCATAGGGTTGATAATGTAGTGCAGCCAGCGAGGAGGTGGGATTTGAGTACTGTAGAATACATGGAAACTTCTGACCATGTTGACAGAAACCAGTCAGATGTCCCTTCAGTTATCTCTGCATTTAAATTAAGATGGTGTGGCTGGAGACAAGAGTCTAAATAAATCCCATCTGGACTAATGTAGGACCTCTACCTGAATCAGATGGACTGTTCCTCCATAAACCCCAACATCTGGTGAGTCACAGTCCTTGTGGTCCTTCATGAACAAGTCGTGTTCTTCCGATGCCTCAGTACACACTAATAAACAGACACAGATCAAATAATGTTTCGCACAAATACCAGATCTTCTTCTGACAGACGCACTACTGAGATGAGCAGCCAAAGACAAACTTGTGCAAGCTGTTGTTTGTTGATTTTTTTTGTTTTGGGGGGGCTGGATCTCTGTAAAGGCTGAATCCTGCAGTTCCTGACCTCATTATGAGCACATGGTGAATGAGAGCACCAAGCTGGGTGACCCTGGGTGCTAACAGGGCGCTTTGATGGTATCAGGAGGGAGGGGCCGTGTTTTCTCATGTTTGGGTTTGAGCGCCTGAGATCCAGACCACTGGCTCTCCAGAAGTTTCTCTTTGCTGTCCGTTTTTCTCTCCGTGCTGAGTGAGGGCTGACATGTGGCAACCAGAGGTGTGATAGGTCAAAGGTTACATCACAGAGCTTGTGAATAAATGTTATTGCATTACTATAGTGCTACACCATTACAGAACTATTACAGCAACATCATTATTATTATTATTATTATTATTATTATTAATAAAAACGGTCCACACTCTGTTACAGCTGTAACACACTTGCAGTAGAAGACGACTCTAAACGAGAAAATAAAGAAGTTCAGGTGTTTCATAATTACAGAAACAGAAGAAGATAGAACAGAACACTTTAATAAAGAAACATGTAAACAAACATGTGAACAGAACACTTTAATAAAGAAACATGTAAACAAA
>JAOXYF010000020.1:5132221-5142420 GCA_028565775.1 Sternarchorhynchus goeldii | reverse complement strand
GAAACATGTAAACAAACATGTGAACAGAACACTTTAATAAAGAAACATGTAAACAAACATGTGAACAGAACACTTTAGTAAAGAAACATGTAAACAAACGTGCACATAACACTTTAGTAAAGAAATTAAGAATCTAACATAAATGTCAATGGGAAGAGACATACATGGTTTAAATGAAACAATCCTTGAGCAAAACAAAATGACAAGGAATATAACTAAAAATAACAAAATTATTAAACAGAACTAGAAGGCTTAAATGCTAGGAATGTTCGAGAGAGATAACTAAGAAAATAACAGCCAAACAGAAACACGAGAAAAGACAGAGTGAAAACCAGTACTAACAAAAAGGGAAAAACCAAGACATGCCCTGAACACACTTGAGTAATGCTGAATGACCAGCGATGATAGACGGAAAACACAGCGCTTAAATAATGAGGGTCATAACTGATAAAGTGGAAACAGGTGAGCTAAACGAGATGGATAAGAGAAACCTAAAACAAGGTCAGGACATGGAACGGATTTAAGGCAGGTATCACCAGGAACACCAAGGCCAGGGAGAGGAAACTGTGACAACATCGCTGCTTGGTTTACTTTGAAGGTGTTTCATGAAGAACAACAGATAACAGACAGTAAGAGATGAGCGAAAAATGCAGACCTTATTTAAGTGTGAGGATGGAGGAAGCCAAGTGTAACCCACTTCACCACAGTCCCCACACACACCCTGAAACTCACCAGAGTCCCCACACACACCGTGGAACTCACCACAGTCCCCACACACACCGTGGAACTCACCACAGTCCCCACACACACCGTGGAACACAACACAGTCCCCACACACACCCTGGAACACCATACAGTCCCCATACACACCCTGAAACTCACCAGAGTCCCCACACACACCCTGAAACTCACCAGAGTCCCCACACAGCACACAGATGATCTCTTCATCTGTAACTTGGTTTGTCTAAAAACAAACACGTGTACTCGCTTGTGTATTATACTGAAATTACTGTTTGCAACCTTAAGCTTTGTGTTTGGGTGATATGAACTACGGGTTGATTGTGAGCCAGGGCATGTGTGTGTATGAGTGTTCATGTGTGTGTGTGTGTGTGTGTGCATGTTTGAAGGGATGACTGTACACCACCTGTTTCTGTCACATAGGACAGCAGCTGTCAGGATGCGCTCTGTTCCCTTACCCAAGCCTGGCCTTCCCCATTCCTGCAGAGGGGGGTTGTTGGGGGTGGGTGGGTGGTGAGACAGACAGACAGGGAAGAGACAGAAAAGAGACAGTAGGAGGCAGAGAGAGACAGTACAATGGGAGACAGAGAGCAAGAGAGAGAAAATGGGATGACTGTAAAAAGTGAACTACATTAATGTAAAGTCTGTCCTGTAGCCCTGCACTGAAGAGAAGATGCAGCAGAGAGCTCTCAATAAAACCTGCAGCAAGACTACAGTAACAGTTTCATTACGGGAAGGCTGTCCCAAGGTGAAAGGCTTCTGTCTGCTTTCGTGGCTGGATTCAGATGACCGAGGAGTCATCGGAGTCCCTCAGCTCACCGCCTCTGCCCTGCAGCCTGCAGAGGCGCCCCCTGGAGGTGATAATTAGATGATCTGCCTCTCAGCCGGGGCCAGCTGTCGGCAGAAGTGCGTTTCGTATCATTGTCAGCTCTGTGGGGGAGAGACAGACAGACAGAGAGAGAGAGAGAGAGAGAGAAAGAGAGAGAGAGAGAGAGAAAGAGAGAGGGTGCTGCAGTAAGTTCTGAAAGAATGGAGAGAAAGGACTCATGGCCCAGACTGCTGTAACAGTGAGACGGATAGATAATGAGACCTGGCTAGAACGAGTCAGACAGGCGTGGCGTGAACGAGACAACACGGATGAGGCTGACAAAACTCAGAAGGTTGACAAAAGCTCGGTGAAATTCAAATTTCCTATTGTTGGAAAATATGGGGCATCAGTCAGAAGAAACTTAAACTTTGCCTGGCTAAGTATAGCATACAGTGCCCTTCAGAAATTGTGACATTTGGTAAAATGTAAGCAAAGAATTCTATAAAATAGAATCTTTTTATAAAATACATTTCTTTGGCAGTTTATTTTACATTGAAAATGTAACCTCTCAGTGAGGGAATATTAAAAGTTCCAATAAAAAATAAAACATTTTCTCTAAAATATTTTCTTACAAATTTCTTGAGAAACATATCAGTTCATAATGCGCTTTTTACTGCACAACTTTGGGAACCTTCAGAAATCTTGAGGTACTCGAAAAGGTTGTCGGTGCATCAGCTCGATGAAACCTTAAACGAAATGAGACAAAAGAAACATGGTTCACCTTGAGGAATCAGTCAATAACTACAGGGAACACAACACCATATATCCACAATTATGGCGACAATTCAAAAGTTTAAAACAACTGGAGATGTCGCCAAACCAAAAACATGAGTTTGCCGAACACCACCAGAACTTTGAACAGAATCAGTCATTGTGACCAGCTAAGACGAAACTCAATTTTTTAACAACAGACAACCGAAGGTATTGATGAGAGACTCAATTCCATAGAAACACAGCTCACCGACTACAAAACCAAACGTTTGTAGGCCAATGAAGTCCCCTGCCCGTTACCACATGATCAAACATTTTGGAAATGTTCGCATTAGTTAAAAGTAGAACAGCAAAAATTAAATAAAAGAAAGTTCATTCTGTATCGTAACCAGCAGAGTGCAGTATTGCCCTTTCGAATTAAAAAAGTTTCTACTGTGATAAATTATGCACCGCGGCCAGTACAGTGGATCCAAATAATTACCGCTTGACTGATTGATTGATTGATTAATTGATTGACTCATTGATATGATTACATTATTTATTTACTTATTCTGAAAGAGACAGCTGAGCGTACGCATGCGCTACATATTGGCGTCTACGTTTTAAGGATCCTACTAGCCTACCTTCAAAGAGTACTACACAACCCCAGCTAACAAAAGGCTCTTTGAAGAAGTATGTTTCTATCCATGGCTATGCTAAAGATTTAATGATACGTAATCAAAGAGACACACATAGTCAAGATGTCGGGGTTCACACCCCATGCTCTTACTGCGTCGTCGTGGGCTAAATTATCATGAAAAACAAACCTCATCTGATTAGATATCGGTATGTGATATATGAAACAAATAGAGACTTTTGTCGCAGACTCCGCAATGCCATTTTCACCAGCCCGTGTGGTAATACAGAGCTCTAATCCAAGCCTTTGTTTACGGAGCTCCATTGTTCTCTTCGGATAATGAGCACCGCCACCTTCCTATTGCGCGTTCGTGATGCGCGCTGCATATCCACACACAATTACTCAGACAGTCATTACGCTCACAAGCGCTCATACCTTTTGTCTGCATATTAAAATAAGATCTCGTTTGGGTTTCTTGTGTACACGCTATGTTTTTGTCGTAGCAGGGTTTATGTGTATTATCAGGAATTCAAAGTGAATAAGTGAGATCTTAATGAATCACATCCGTAGCGAACACCCTGCCTGTTCCAATAACCCACATTTGTGGAGAATTAGTTCAAAAATAGAGATAAAAAAAAGGTGGGAGCCGAGTGAAATCTGAATGCAGCATCTCCCCGCGTGTCACTCACGCGCGGTACTAATGAGGCGAGCACGCCAGGACTCTGCTTCAGCTACTGCTTTCCCCCAACCTTCTCCCATTGACGGCGTGTCTTCTCTCCCTCCCCGTCTCTCTGTCCCCATCCGCGGGCTCCATCGCTCCCCTTTGCCAGGGCGCTGATGCGTGCAGAAAGACAGAAGTTGGTTGAGGAAGTGTGTGTGTGTGTGTGTGTGTGTGTGCTCGCTACAAAACAACATGACTCACCGACGTCTCAGCCCAGTTTATGAATACGCAGACACAGTGTGCACGAATAAACGCGCGCACACACACACACACACTTATTCTGCGACCCCCTTCCTCCTGCACACACACACACACACACACACACATATATATATGCTTATGTATGTACTTTAGATTTATGTTCAATGTAACATCCACACATACGTTCACACATTCTGGTGCACTGACCTATGCAAACACATACACACACACACACACACACACACACACACACACACATTTCCCCATTTTTTGAGTTTAGTGTTTCTATACAGGGTTGAAGCAGCTTAGATAGAATTGTTTCCTTCTCACTGTCTAATGAGTTATTGTGGTGCCGGGTGGGCATGCACCACACACACACACATACACACACAGAGTACATAAAAATTGGACCCAGACAAAGATACTAAGAGGAGAAGGAAAGAAAGGAGGGCAGTGGAGGAGGTGGACTGGGGTGAACTGCCACGCTTCGCCTATTAGAGCTAACACATATGCCCCAGCGTGCGTGGGGTTGATGGGGGGGGGGGGCAGTTGAGCGTGGAGCAGGATAATGGGGCTCTGTCTCAACCTCAATCGATGACATCCCATCCCCCAGTGCCCCCACCAACACACACACACACACACCTCCAGCAACCACCTTCAGAGAAATGTCAGCACATACACACACAGACACAAACAACTCACAGCACAACTCACTCAAACAAGCACACAGGGGCATTTGTACTGACATCCACACACAACACTGGTGCTCGCTTAAAGACACACACACACACACACAACACACACACAACACTGGTGCTCGCTCAAAGACACACAGACACACACACACACACACACACACAACTAACACAGAATTAACCACTGATTTTAAGAGTGCTACATTACAGATACAATCACTGTTCAGCCACGCATGAACATTTAACCCTGTTTTTATGAAGCTCTTTCTTAAGAGCCTCGTGGTACGTTTCTCCACTTTTCCTTGGATGAAATTTCGTTTTGTGCCCGTCTCAGTAAAATCTTACCGACACACAGCGATTCTGAGAGTGGAGTCCTGCTCTCTTCCGTTTGTGATGTGTCCATCGGTCTGAGCGCTGCTTCAGCGTTCAAAGTCAGAATCACATTACAAGGCAGCAAGTCAAACCTTCACCAAAGCTTTGACACCTAACCTGCCTTTAGCCAATGTACAAGAAATAAGCAAGAAAAACACTTTTGTGTTGATTATTTTAATATTTTATTGTATCAGTGCTCGTACAACTCTTGTACGGTGTTTTACAGAAGCACGAACACAGTGATAATTCCTGGGGAGCCGTCAGACATCTGCGCTGCGCTGTAAACTGGTATGCGACATTCTGTCCTACAGAGGTTCTCCTTACAAGCAGACAACAGGACATCTCCGTAGTGTTTCCATAGCGTCTCCATGGTTCCCTGTGTTAATCAGAGACCCAACACAAACACACCTGCTACCTGCTGCAGGTGAACTGCTGCTGCTCGTGGTGGACCGTGCAGAGAGGATCATGCACCCTGACGAGAAAGAGACGTTCACGGCAAAGTTCACAGACGTTTCTCCTTCACCAGCCACCGAGGTGCTATGCAGCAATTTGTCACAGGCCTTTAAGTTATTGTTCATCATCATTACGCGAGGTGTGATTGGTGGTTAATCTCCTGTAGGTGGTCCAGTGTAGATGAAGGTTACAGGTTTGCAGGATTACACAGGAAATGTCAAGGTGGACTGTAATCCAGAAGACAGCTTCACCCTCAGTGCCCTGCTGCTGAAAGTTTTTGACGTGTGGTCACATTCACACATGGAAGCTTCTGGAAATGGAGCCTGTTTTGTATGTCATTGTCTGTCACATATTTCTGGGTCTTGTTCATAAAAGGGTGCGAGGTGGGACATAGGGACCAGTGTGTGTGTGTGTGTGTGTGTGTGTCAGGAGAGCAGAACACAGTGAGGAGGCTCTCTATTGCGGTGTAGTACGGAGTGATGATGGTGGACTGACAGTTGCCAGCAAGGGTGAAGCTAATCTTCTCCATCGGCTGTCAGTGCGATGGATGTCAAGGAATACATTCATGCTCACACACACACACACACACACACAGACAGGCGCACACACGCTCGCAGACACACAGCCCTGCTCACACCGTTGGCAATGCCGGCTTGTCAGGCCTCATATGTTCATCTGCTGTGGAGGAGAAGTGAAGACACGGGCATCAACCGTCTTTTTCCCGTCACTCCCCTCCCCCCACACACGCGCGCACACACACACACACACACACCCCAATCAGCTACTCTTGTCCACTCCACTACTCCCACCCCTGTAACTCTCTCTCTCTCTCTCTCTCTCTCTCTCTCACACACACACACACACACACACATTCTCTCTACTTTACTCAGTACCTCTCTGCTTTCAGAAAAATCTATAATTTTATACTTTGTCTTCTTTCTCCATCTCACAGGACTTTTATCTTTGTGCAAGTGTACGAGTTTTCTTTCTTGTTTTTTTAAAAAATCGTTCTTTCAGGGATCAATATGCTTTTCTTGATTTTTTTTCCACAGAGAGAGACGTAACTTTCTACCCTCCAGATATTCATACTGCTTGTCATAACAAATCCTCTCATGAAATCACAATGCCAGACGTCACTGTTAACCCATTAGTGCTTTTTTTTGTTCAGATGCTGCATCTCACTTCTCCTTTAAGCTCTCAATAGCTGGAGAATGACACCCATTGAAGCTCTGGAGAACCAGCTCCATTTAACTCCAGTGTAACCCCTGAACATCAATAACATCAGTTAATGAAGTGTGTCTGTGGTCAAGATCAGAGGAATGACAAGCTGCTCTGCATCATTCCTGGGATGGGAATGAATATTCTGGTTGAGGACAGAAGGTGGTGTTTCAGGGCTACACCCACAACAACATACTGCATACTACATACTGCATACTACATATTACATACTACATACTACATACTACATATTACATACTACATACTGCATACTACATATTACATACTACAGTTCACCACATTACTGTAACTGTCATTTTATGATGTTGGTGTGTGAGACACCAAACAGCATAGACTCTACTAAATCAAACATGAGTGTGTGAGTGTAGAAGTGTATGTATGAGAATATGAGTGTATGTTTCAGAATATAAGTTGTGTGTGTGTGTGTGTATGAGTGTGTGTGTGTGAGTGTATAAGTGTATGAAGGTGTGTGTGAATATGTGAGTGTGTGTGTCAGCCTGTGCACACAGTAGCCTGTACACACCATTACAGAGCTGACACCTGAATGTCTAGAGTGAAAGCTCCAGTGCCACTAGTGTGGGTGGCTCAGAGTAGACGGTGGGCACGGCGGGCACGGCGGGCACGGCGGGCACGGCACTGAACCCCAAGGTCAGTCAATGGCTCTGTACACGTGGATCCGGCTCCGTACACGTGGATCCGGCTCTGTACACGTGGATCTGGCTCTGTACACCTGGATCCGGCTCTGTACGCGTGGATCCTGGTCCGCAGTAAGAACTCAGACTCAGCTCCGTGACTCCCTGCTCCTTCCCTTCTCTGCTCCCATCTCCTGCCCTCGGTTTTATCTCCCCCTGTGCAGTTTGGAAACAATAAAAGAGAAGCAATGTGTCTTATTCAGGCTCTAAATAGCTGTCTCGTTTTCTCTCCCGTCTCCGACACCACCCTACCCCACCCCCGCCCCTCCACCCTGAGGAGGCTGCGCATCACTGACTGGCCCATTCATCAGACCCAGCACCACCGCCTGCTCCACCACTGCTTACACTCCACGAATAAAGATGATAAAATACTCCACCCATCCTGCATAGAGAGAAAGAAAGAGAGAGAGAGAGAGAGAGAGAGAGAGAGGGAAAGAGAGAAATAGGAGAGACAGAGAAAGAGAGAAGGAGAGAAAGAGAGAGGGACAGATAAGAGAGAGAATAAAGAAATATGTGAAGAGAAAAAAGAAACAAGTGAGAAAGAAGATTAAAGAAATGGAAGAGAGAAGAGAGGAATGAGAGATGAGAGAGGGTGAAAGAAATGGACGGATGAAGAGGAAGAGGGGAATAAGTGAAAGACCAAGAGAAAAATCGGGACATGATGAAGAAGGGAAGAGACTAAAGGACCCGTGAAACTCTAAAGTATCTTCAGGATCATACAATCACACCTGCCACTTTCTATAACCATTCAAATCCTTCCTCTTCAGGGTTTGATGATACACCACACACACATACCCACAGTGACATCCCTGTCCCTGCTGTGACCGATAGAGCTGCTCTCTGGTAAGACAAACAGCATCTGAACTGAACTGAAACCATTTAAACAGCCTAAACGTGGGAGATTAAAGTGTTGAAACAGTAGCCCGACATCCCCACCACCACCACCACCACCACCACCACCGAGTAAACACATCCTCCGACTCGCTGAAGCAGGACCAGAGTGCTCCAGCCCACCACCCACCACGCTAAACCACCGCCCGTGGAAGCACTTCCCGACCAGGGCTTGGCTCGGCACCACCTCCCCCCCCCCCCAACCCCTCAGAGGCATGTCGAGCCTGAGCTCTGGGGCACACGAATCCTCCAGCAGACACTCCCTCCCGGTGCCATCCTACTGGAGATCGGTGTGTGTGTGTGTGTGTGTGTATATGTGTGTCAATGGAGGTGAAAGAGAGGGGGTTGTTGAGGAGGCAGAAGCAGGAGAAATAAATCAAACTGGAGCGATTTAGTAGGCCGGGCGGCTGTAGTGTGGTTAGGAATCCCGTCACGCAGGCATTGAGGGGGTAGGGGGGGTTTGTGTCAGGCAACCGAGGGCCAAGCAGGGGAATTTTAATTCCCCCCCCCCCTTCCTTTCTACCCCCACTGGTATTAAAGATGCACTGGAGAACTTGATGGATGGTAGGAGAGAGATGCAATGATGCGCCGAGATGCATCTGGAAAGCCAGGTTCTCACACACACACACACACACACACACACACGCGCGCGCGCGCGCGCTCGCATCAAATACCAACTGACACTGACACACACACACGCACACACACACAGTGTAAAAGAGGTTGGGCAGATAAAATGATCTCTGGGCTCAGAGCGTATGCACGGAGAGGACGGGCTCGGTAATGACCCTGGACGTGTCGTACAACATAGCATATTTCTCCTCCTGGCTGCCACTTTAACGAGCAGCTAAAATGGCCTCCACTGAATAATTAATACTGCAGCCCATTAACGAGACATTAGAATGCAGGTTACCTCTTATCGATCTCCTCCAACCCACTTCTTTTTTTCAGTTTTAACTCTGGAGCCAGTATTTGGAATGTCTGTGTGTGTGTGTGTGTGTGTGTGTGTGTGTGTGTGTGTGTGTGTGTGTGGACACTCCAGTTGAAATGTCAGTTGTGTAATTACGAGACACGGCCGTGTGCTGAGTCGCCCTCCGGGGGAAGTGCGGCACTGCTAACCATGTGACCGCAGGTTCCGCCCACTGACCTCCACCACACACACCTATAGCACAGATGGAGCCCTGGAGGGCTTGTCTGGGTCGGTGCTCAAAACCATTTGAGCGCAAAGTGACCAGTGTTTTATCTAGTGTCCTAATGGACAAATCTAAACCTTTTGGCTCAAGTTCTGGATAAGTAAGAAAACTATACATAATTATGAATGAGCAAGAACAAATTACACCGTCAAACACCAACACTAAGTGTTTAACTACGGAAGAGTGTTCATTTCCGGCAACCACGCAGTAACAATCATATAGAATGTGAACAACCTCCACCCAAACACCACCACGTCCAGTGAAGACAACGACGGCCGTCTTTGAGCGTTTGATGTACATCAAGCGAATAATAACTTATTTATTTGGGTTATTTGGGTCTAACATATCCAACGTGCCTGACTCAAGCACTGGTCCCAAGCACTGGTCACCCACCCACAGCAAGCCTCCCGGCTCCATGCAGAATCGACCTCCGTCAGGATAGATGGGGAGGCGGGTGGGGATCGATGGGCGGGTACTGCCGCACACAGGGGTGGATGGAAGACCCGCTTCAGCCTTACCTCCGTCAGCTCCACACCAAGCGGGAGGGGAGCTTGAGGATCAAATGCTGAGTAAGGAAACAGAAAGTGTGTGTGTGTGTGTGTGTGTGTGTGAGAGAGAGAGAGAGATGAAGGAGATAAATATCACCATCTCAAGCTGATGAGTGGTGTGAACAGGTCAATAATCAATGTGCTGTATTACAGAATGGGGAGGGGGACTAACCAACATACACTGTACATCACACACACACACACACACACACACACACACACACACACACACACACACACACACACACACACACACACACA
>JAOXYF010000020.1:5121376-5131500 GCA_028565775.1 Sternarchorhynchus goeldii | reverse complement strand
GATTGGGGTGGGGGTCTAACAAACATACACTGTAAATAACACACACACACACACACACACACACACACACACACACACACACACACACACACAGTCCATTCACATCCTGTCTTATCAAACACACACTACACACTACAAACGCGCTGCTGTGCACACACACAGTGGTCTCGTTTGAAGATTTTCAAAAGAACATTGAACTTCACGCGAAAAAATTCTGACGCGACACACGCAACACACGCGCGACACACGCGCCTGTGCTGATTAGAGAGGCGTCATTCAACACATCGCATCAAGGCTACGCCGTAGCGAACAGCACCGCTGAACGGCTCCTAGATAAACAGTCAGGCTAAGCCTGTTTTAGAAATTACGCATAAAACCCATACCACATATTAGAGTATCTACACTGATCATCACAGGTACTATGTGTTGTCATGGAGAAGCATGCAGTGTGGATGGCCTGTGCTCTCTGGATTGACGGCCAGGTGTTTTATAGTATTTGTGACTGTGATCATCCATCAGAGCGATCGATCACGCTCCACCCGGCTTTTATTAATGCCGCCGTCAGCCACCCAGCTCCAGGAGGCCTGGACTCGTCCGGGGTGATGGATCGTTCACCAGTTCTCCTGCTATTTATTCTCCTATGACCTTGTCTCTCTCTATTGTCAAGATCACCAACTTATGAGTGCCACGACATGATAATTTAATATCGATCATAAGGCCGGCGGAAGGTTTGGCGCTCGGACAGTCAATAAAATAAAATAAAATAAATAAATAAATAAAAACCCCCACACATAAAACCCACCACAGCCAAGGCAACGAATTAGATTGGAGGAGCAAAATATGCAAATAGCGCCCCCTACAGACAGCAGGCACAAGTCCAATGCTTAAAGAGGAGACAAAGAAAGTGTCTGGGCAGATAGCCAGACAGACAAAGAGATAGAGTGAGTGAGAGATGGAGAGTAAGAGAAATACATTCAGACAGAGAGAGGCAGAGAGAGAGAGAGAGAGAGAGAGAGAGAGAGAGAGAGAGAGAGAGAGAGAGAGAAGGAACAGGAGCAGGAGATGATGTAGGTACTGTGTGTGGAGAGGCATAGCAAGTAAAATAAGGATCAGGTCTCTTGGCTGGAAAACAGCCTGAAGCCTTCATCTGGCTCCTCCCCTCACATCCTTAATCACTTAATCACCGCTTCATCTGGCTCCTCTCCTCACATCCTTAATCACCGCTTCATCTACCTCCTCCCCTCACATTCTTAATCACCGCTTCATCTGGCATCTCCCCTCACATCCTTAATCACTGCTTCATCTGGCTCCTCCCCTCACATTCTTAATTACCGCTTCATCTGGCTCCTCCCCTCACATTCTTAATTACCGCTTCATCTGGCTCCTCCCCTCATATCCATAACCAGCTTCATCTGGCACCTCCCCTCACATCCTTAATCACTGCTTCATCTGGCTCCTCCCCTCACATCCTTAACCACCGCTTCATCTGGCTCCTCCCCTCACATCCTTAAACACTGTTTCATTCGCTTCCTCCGTCACCCTTCTACTGCAGAAAGAGCGGAGCTGTCCTGATGTTTTATGCTCTTTAACATCTGCTCCTAGAGCAAACGGCCACCGCTTCAGTCGCAGCACGTCGCTTTAATGTGTCACGAACCTCCGCACAAAGAACCTGAGATGAGAAGAATGTGTAGAGAGAGAGAGAACGATAGAGCGAGGAGAGAAGGAGTGCAGTGTAAAAACACCAGTCACTCACCCAACACGCTGCTCAATTAACCAGGCTGAAAGTGCACGCAGCGGTAAAACTCCTTTTAACTTCACAACCCTGAAGTTATTAGACCTGCTGTGTTACAGCAAATCAGCACACCTGATTGCTCTGGAATTTGGCTGTTTTTTTAAACTGTGTGTGTGTGTGTGTGGGGGGGGGGGGGTCTTGGTGTAAGTCTGTAAGAGTGGCAGGCAGAGGGAGAAGTCCAGTGTAATGTTTGTCCTTCTCCCTCCAGGTCCCTGGAGGCCCCACAGGGCCCTCGAGCCCAATAAACATCCATCTGCAGACAGCCCCACCACACGCTTCACTGAGCTAGCAGGAGCGTGTGTGTGTTTATGCCAGGAGTGTCTGACTGAAGCTGCATACACTCCATCATCTCAGAGCCTTGGGGAGTAAACTCCCCCAACACACACACACACACACACACACACACACACACACATACACACACACACCCTCCAATGATCCCCACCATCAGTGTCCCTTCTTGAGATGTCCACCATCTACTCAACATGCCCCACCCTGAATCACCAACCTCCAAACCCGCCCAAAAGAAGAGCCGTTCGTTCGCAGGACAACCTGGAGGCCCTTAGAGGGCCTCCAGGTTGTCCTGCCAACGAACGGCTCTTCTGTCCTCCCAGCACATCAAGCCCCCAGCACCAGCCAGCGGATCGATAACTCTGCTCTCTTAATCAGCTCTCTAGTGGCTGTCGAAGGAGGGAGGGAGGGAGGAAGAGAAAGAGAGAAAGAGAGAGAGAGAAAGAGAGAGATGATGGCTCTCTCTCACCTTGTCTTTCTGCCCCCACCCAACCATGTTTCCTGTATGTCTAAGCCTGTTCACTATCTATTTTACTTCAGCAGTGTTCCCTTCTTGTTCCTGGCAGGACTGCCACTCAGCCCTGGAGATGCCCTCAGGCCTGCCTGGCCCCGCCCCCTCCCCGCCTGGCGAGGCCCTTGGGTTTGGCTGGCCCCGCCCCCTACCCGCCTTAGTTCCGCTGCTGCTAATTGTGGAGATTTATTGCAGAGGAAGCACTTCTCACTGTAAGGGGGGGGGGGTACAAGCCTGCAAAAAAAGGCCCAGTCAGAAACTGGGAAAAACACACACACACACGCACACTTTTTGTATTTAGTGCTAAAGCTGCAAAGTGCTGATGATATACACACTCACACCTACTTGCATTACTTCTAATTTTAACGGCGATTCTCTACTGAATTCCCCTGACCTCAGTGATCAAAGGACAGATGGAAACATTTTGGCCCTTTGAGCTTCTGAAGCATTTTGAAGGGGAAAAAAAATCCTCATGAGGACAAACAAAATGTCCCTATCGGACTACACACCACACACACACACACACACACACACACATACGACCTAAGAAAATAACCGGGAGGCAGTCTGAAGTCGGGGGGGGGGTGGTGGATTTAGCTCTGAGTTCATTTCTGAAAGGGCCCTGGAGATATCCCCTCCCTCCTCCCCCTCTCTCCTTCTCTCGCTCCTCCCCCTCTCTCCTTCTCTCCCTCCTCCCCCTCTCTCCTTCTCTTACCCTCCCTCAGGACTACACTGCCATACGTTTCCTCCACACTACAGGAACATCCCACCCCGCAGACCAACCCGCACCAGAAGGACAAGCTTCCTCTGCTGTCCCACCGACTCCAAGCTCCACAACACGTGCACATATATACCCACCCGCTACACCCGCCTCTGCTACATCCGCCCGCTACACCCACCTCTGCTACACCCGTCTCTGCTACATCCGCCCACTACATCCGCCTGCTACACCCACCTGCATGTGAAAGGACAAACAAATTCCATCTCTATTATTTGATACATTTTTATTAGTAATTCTACACCGTATTATCTGCACTATTGATAATCTCCAAGAATGAAGAAAAATTTGCAGTAAATTTCTGTACATTTGTCAACGAAATCAAATCTACATTTCCTTCTGATGAAATATATAATTAAAAATACATCATTTATCATTAAATACACATACTTTTTGTTTTTATGAAATTAAGATGTTCCCTCCATGATGCTTCATTACATATTTCCGTCTGCTTCCTAGTTTTGTGTTAGGAATCATTACAGGAACCTGGAGGTCCTCCAAGGGTGTCAAGTGTGATACGATGTCTTTTCACACTACAGGTCACACACCACCTGTGTCACACACCTTCATAATCCACCTGACAATCTTACCAGCCCATCAACAGAAATAACACACGTGGACCGTTACCTCTGGGCAAATCCCACACTTCTACACACATTTCAAGAAGCAGAGGTGGACATTTTTTTACGACAAATTTAGCAATAGTTTTCTCTCTAATAAGGCATTTCAATATCAGACTAAAATCTCTGAGATATTATTTAAATCTTTAAAACTATAACCAATATATTAGAAGATTCAGGATTGCCACAGTGGACCGCTGGCTTAAGTCACATGACCTTCGCTCACATGACCACTACATCGATGAGGTAAGAAACCGCATGTGAACATGAGAGCTGTTCATTCTCCGTGACGTCCGCTCTTGTCCTCAAGGTGAGTCTTCCAGCATTAAGGTCTTTAAGGGCTGATCTAGTATCAGCTTTGCTATTATGAAGCACTGATTGCGGGCGAAGGCATTTAGCTGGAGAAGAACTGGTGGAGAAGGTCCTTCTTGTTCACTTTTCCCATCTGGTTCCTGGGTAACGCTTCCACGGTAACCAGACCGCTGGGGATGGTGTACGGGGCCATGTGCTCTCTGACAGGAGGAAACACACGTGCATACATGTACATGTACATACACACACACACACACAACGACACACATACAGATCCAGACATCCAGATGCACATATACAGAACCAGACACCCAGACACACAAAACACACAGAGGCAATTAATCTCCGCTCCCCGCCGCCTCCCATATCTTCCCCTCAGACGTTCTCTTTGTCTGTGGCATTTTACACAACGCTTCAAGATACATACAGTTCATTTCATTTAATAAACAATGAAATCGGTATGAAGAAAAAAATAAATAAATAAAAGCCAGAACAGGGCGCTGAGTTAATTAAATGTTTAGTGTTTTTGAAGGCATGACTGTTATGGCCTGGAGGTATTTTTTTTTTTAAAGATTATCTTCCACTTTCTGTAGAGATTTGGCAGAGAGCATGACTATAGGAGTTCACAGCACGCCTGACTGTCTTAAACCCCGCCCCCCTCCTCCAACTAGCCCTCCCACCCCTCATCGCTGTGTTCCCATTCAATTTACTTCACTCAATTAATCTAATCCTGGCTTGTTTTAGAAAGAATGCCTGAATTTGTGGTACTACTCTCAACCATTATTCCTGTGTTTGCATGTGTGTGTGTGTGTGTGTGTGTGTGTGCTGGCAGGGGCGAGAATAGGTCAGCACCACAGCCTCTCACTCCCACACACACACACACACACACACACACACACACACACACACACTCCCCCTGCAACCCCTTCCACACACACACACACACACAACCCCTCCCACACACGACAACCAAGCCACAGCTATACTGCCAACACACCCACGCCATGTGCATCTAAGCTAACGTTCAGATGTGCTCAAAAGTGCTCAAATGACACACACAGACACAGCAGGACCTCCGATCTCTTACTGTTACACACAGCAGGACCTCCGATCTCATATTGATACACACAGCAGGACCTCGAATCTCTTACCGCTACACACAGCAGGACCTCCGATACACACAGCAGGACCTCCGATCTCTTACTGCCACACACAGCAGGACCTCCGATACACACAGCAGGACCTCCCATCTCTTATTGTTACACACAGCAGGACCTCCGATCTCTTACTGCCACACACAGCAGGACCTCCGATCTCTTACTGCCACACACAGCAGGACCTCCGATCTTTTACTGATACACACAGCAGGACCTCCGATCTTTTACTGATACACACAGCAGGACCTCCGATCTCTTTCTGCCACACACAGCAGAACCTCCGATCTCTTTCTGCCACACACAGCAGGACCTCTGATCTCTTACTGCCACACACAGCAGGACCTCCAATCTCTTACTGTTACACACAGCAGGACCTCCGATCTCTTACTGCCACACACAGCAGGACCTCCGATCTCTTTCTGCCACACACAGCAGGACCTCCGATCTCTTTCTGCCACACACAGCAGGACCTCCGATCTCTTACTGTTACACACAGCAGGACCTCCGATCTCTTACTGCCACACACAGCAGGACCTCTGATCTCTTACTGCCACACACAGCAGGACCTCCGATCTCTTACTGCCACACACAGCAGGACCTCCGCTCTCTTACTGTTACACTGAGGGGAAAATAGAGATGAACCAAAGTAAGTGGAGAACTTTGATCCTGACATCAACCATCACCTGTTCACAAGCACTTCCATAAGCACTTTTATAAGCAGAGGTTACACCAATCCCCTAGTTTACCAGGCCAAACCAATAAAACACAAAAGACCCATTTCTCAACCTCCACACCAGTGTGGTGAAGATCTGGATCGGTTTCACCACTAGTCGGTTCACTCTGCATCATGACACAGGCCCCACCCTCTCCACCACCGTGACACAGGCCACACCCTCTCCACCACAGAGGTGCTACCTAACACATTTCATCATCATCAACAAACTTAATCACCTTACAGTTGGAAAACCCCCAACACAAACAACCCCCAACACAAAGAACGGAAAGATCTTTATAAACATCTACAGTATGAGGAAAACTCCCTGGCTGAGTGCTACACAGCACTTTTGTATTGCCATAACACATCCTAACCAACAGGGGCAGTGTGAAGTTACCTGGCCCAGGTCTTCAACTCAGGAAGTGTGAGAGTCTTTCCCTTCTGCAGCTCCACCACTGCTACCACCTTCTGCCCCCAGGTGGCATCGCGCACTCCAATCACAGCCAAGTCTTTCACAGAGGAGCAAAGACGTTTGTTAATGGGATGTTTGTTAGTGGGATGTGCTACCTGTGTCTCCACACTTACACTCCTCTCCCACCCACAAACGCTGTCATGTTTATTGTACCTTTCTATTACTTTAGTATGATTCCTGTACGATTTGCGTGCTGTGTGCTATTACACTAATGCTTTTGGATCTTACTGGCCTCAAGGCTAGTAACTCACTCATTCACACACATTTAGCAGGCTAATTATTCTCCACTAGAGGGTGCTGTTAGCATTCAAGTAAGGGTTCTGGATAGGAGTGGCATCCTTCATATCAATGACACTGTGTCCTTATTTCCTTGAGAACAGAAATAATTGCATGTCACTATGCCTCCCATGATGCACTGGTGCTGATTATACACGTGCTGTGTTGGCAGGCACCTGCGATGTCGGGGTGAGCCAGCAGGTGGCGCTCCACGTCGAGCGCACTGATCTTGTAGCCGCCGCTCTTGATGATGTCCACCGAGGTGCGTCCCATGATCCAGTAGACGCCGTCCTTGTAGATGGCCGTATCTCCTGCGGGAAGCAGGAGCCGTCAGATCAATGCGTCTAAACACTCTTCAATACGAGATAGTAATCTGTGCTTGCAGTAATCACACAAGGAAAAAAAAAAAACACCTTCCAGCAATGGCGCCCTCTAGTGAGGAGGTTGACCCGAAGCCACACAAAAAAATTGGCATCACTTAAATATTTATATTTAATAAAAAAAAATTCTTTCAGTGTTTGGCTACTCCAAGAAATCGAAAAACAATTTTTCCATGCCAGCCACCATTTTGACCCATACCAGCAGGGCGGCAGTCAAGAGTGCCCTGTTGGCCTGGTGTGAATGGTGATCCTGGCAGGCTGAAGCTCTTCACTCTGGCTACGGTTACCAGGACGACCAGCTGCTCTGCTCCACTCACAGCCCATAGTGTAGACTGAAGATCCTCCTGTTCCTCAACCAATCATGCAGAGCTGGTCGGCTGGAAACTCTTTAATTACCACCCCCCAACCCCAAACACACACACACACACACAGTTACATGCAAGTGTGTCTTCTACTTAAGAGTGCCCTTCTCCACCTCCCCCATCCAACACACACACACACACACACACACACACACACAAGAGACTCACCCAGTTGTGTGTAAGCAACATGCATGATCAGTAGTACCTTCACCCTCCCCAAACACTCTTACTCTCACTCTCTAACTCATACGCACGCACGTGCACACACACACGCGTGCACGCGCGCGCACACACACACACACACACACACACACACACACACACACACACACACTTCTGGCCTATGGGTAGTCAGGCAGAAGAAAGCCTATCACAAGCTAACACCTCATGGAAGAGACTGTGTCACACCTATTTCCTCTGCTTTTACAAGGCTCCCACAGCCTGGAGAAAGTGGGAGTGAAAAGAGAAGGAGTCAGAGAACCAGGGTGGGGAGAGAGAGAGAGAAAGGGAGAGAGAGAAAGGGAGAGAGAGAAATAGAGAGAACAGGGAGGGTCATACAGAGAGAGATAAGAGAGGGAGAGGAGGAGGAGAGGAAGAAGAGAGAGGGGGAGCATGCAGGTGAGAGAAGTGGTCGCTGAATGAAGTGAGGACTCAGGTGGGCCAGAGGGGAAATGGGTCAGAAAGAGAGAGAGAGAGAAAGAGAGAGACATGGATCATCACTAGCTGCAGGGCTCCAGCTGTGACGGAGAGAGTCAGAGTGAGGTGTGTATGTCTATGTGTGTGTGTGTGTGTGTGTGTGTGTGTGTGTGGTGATGGGGGTGGGGTTAAGTGGAACCTGGCTAAGACTGGCAGCCAATCATTGGTTACAGTCGACAAGGAAGCAATGAGTCACACAGATCTCAGTTGGACACTGGAGACCACCAGCCACCTAAGATCATCCACACACTCCACACCTCCACCCCCCTCCCCTCCTCCAGCTTCTCCAGGAGGAGACAGTAAGTAAACACCTGCTACTCCGAACCCTTCATTCGCTGAAATGAATGTTGTGATCAGCTGTGGTGCACTTCGGCAGGAAGGAGTGCAGCCTGTGTACCGTGGGGCCAGGACTCGTCGCCAGGGTTACAGATGGACACCTCCCTCGCGTCGGAGCTTCGGTCCACCTCATTTGTTCTGCTCCACCCTCCATCACACCTGAGCCAGGAGCTGTGGATACGTGAAAGCCAGCCGTGCTTTGGGAGTCAGTGAGGTGTGTAACAAAACTCGACCGGTCACGCGCACGGACAGCTGGCCCCGCCCTCCATGTCTCCCCGTCACTTCCGTGCGTTAAGCCACTCCCACTGCACCCGTATTCCTTATTTTCTATCTTCAGTCCTTTCATCTTGGCTTCTACAACTCAAACACTCCTCTTTTTTTAACTCAAACACTCCTCTTTTTTTAACTCAAACACTCCTTTTTTTAACTCACACTCCTTTTTTTTAACTCAAACACTCCTCTTTTTTTAACTCAAACACTCCTCTTTTTAACCATTTCCTCAATAACCCCTTTCATAAAAAAAAAACGTTTCTACCTCTCTTCACACTCAATAAACTGTCCCTCTTCCCTTCTTTGCTCCATCCCTCCCTCCCTCCATCCCTCCCTCTCTCCATCCCTCCCCCCCTTTTCCACTGAGAAGCACGGCGTCAATAGAGGGCCCATCTGTTCCCATACATCATGCTCTTCATTTCAGTTTATTAGCCGGGATAAATCATAAATATTTCATTATACATCACAGGCGGCTGTCGCCGTGCCGACGCAATTTATCACCACTGGCCCCTCTTGCCGCTCCGCGCCGTAGCAATAAGCTTTCCAGTCTATTAAACAAGATTGATACAGTGTGTAAATTTAGATATTGGGAATTTCTTCACACACCACTGCTCTGCAGTGATAGGCTGGGGGTGAGGGGGAGTGGTGAGGGGGTAGAGGGTGAAGGAGATGAGTGTGTGTGTGTGTGTGTGAAGAACAGAGGGAGAAAGGGAGATGGTGGGGGTAGAGGCGAGTGTGGCTGGGTGTTAACAGCAGTAATAGTGTATTTACACTCTCCGTTCCCTCTTTAAAGTAAACCCACCTAAAGCACAGCATCATTTGGTCACAGTCACGTAACTCCCTTCTCATGGAAATGAAACGTGGGACTGAGAGCGTGTTTTACATGAGGGAAGATAAGCTGTGTGCGTGCGTGTGTGTGTGTGTGTGTGTGTGTGTGTGTGTGTGTGTGTGTGTCTGTGTGGCAGGCATGCATTTATGAGGGTGTTTTTGAGCTCTTCAGGAGTCTATAATGGCTCTGGGGAGCACAGGTCACAGGAAGTGTTACACCTTCAGGTCATGTGCTGCTTCTTGACACCTCAGTGTGTGTGTGTGTGTGTGTGTGTGTGTTGTATCACTGTGTGTGTGTGTGTGTTGTATCACTGTGTGTGTGTGTGTG
>JAOXYF010000020.1:5092345-5102499 GCA_028565775.1 Sternarchorhynchus goeldii | reverse complement strand
TCACTATGAATGAGATCTAGAATTCCTTTGTATTCATAAGAGAAGCTTCCAGAACAACTATCAGAACAGCGTTCCACCAGTCAGTCCTTTATGGTAGAGCGTCCATTCTTCACTAAAAGGAATATTACACATGTGGGGTTTGACACCCGAGCAACTCTCAGATCATGAGAAGAAAGATCTGGATTGAAAAAACAAATATTTAACCGTTTGGCCACAATTCCCAGTGGCAAGTATACAGGGAACAGGGCACAGAGCACAGACATCCCAAGTCTCCTGGATGATCCAGGAGCCTCCTGCATATTATATGATGTACATAGCGGCTCCCTGCTGTCCACAAGTCAGATAAAATCTCCCAGAATCTAGAATGAGCGTCCAAGAGTGCATACAAATACGTACGTAGTCAACAGACTTCCCCGATTGTGTGTAGGAAATGCAAAATAGGGAGTGTTCTGGTTGACCTGTTCTCTGCAAAGAGTCTGTCAGTCAGCCAATCAGTTTTTAGTGTGGGCGGTTAGTGTTTTTTTTTTTCCATTAACACGGAGTGTCATGACATTGACATTTCAATCAAACTGATCAAATCTGCAAAGCAAGCAGTGATGAAGTACAATGAAGGCTTACAGAAGAACCCAGAATAGGAGGTGGGGGGTGGTCTAGGGGTGCCTCCCTGAAAAGAGTTTTTTGCAACTTCGGATGTCTATGAGAATCACTTCGTTAACACCATCCTTACAGACAAGTGTTGTGGGAGCTGTGAGGGTGACGCAATTCAGAATGGAGGGACAGATGAATGCAGAAAAATACTGAGAAATGCTGAATGAACACCATCTCCAGAGTGCTCAAGACTGAAGCTGGGGTTAAGGCTTACAGTTCCTCAAGATATCGACCCAAAGCATCCCACCAAGAAAGCACAGCACTGGCTTGAGGAAAACCACCAAAATCCTGGAGTGGCCCAGGCCAGAGCCAACAGAGCATCTCTAGAGACATCTCAAAATGGCTGACTGTCTCCATCAAACTTGGCTGAGCCTGAATGATTCCTCCAACAGACCCCAGCGTGCAGGATAACTCCCAGTCACTGATGCTGAAGGTGCTTCAACCAAACGCATGATCTGAATACCTTTGTAAATTGTTTTCATGCAGAATTGTTGAGGAAGCAACAATTCCAGCTACCTCATAAAGATGGCTGAGAGAACCCCAAGAGCGTGCAAAGCCATCATCAAGGCAAAGAATGGCTACTTTAAAAATGAAAATAAAGAACAAGACAATTTAAAATAATAAAAAAAAACAGTTTTAATGTATAAAATATACATTTGTGCCTGGGACTATATGTACCAGATGCATAAGTAGATATTATTAGTTATGTCAAAAGTCAGGTTTGGCTACACAAGTCTACAAAAAACAAAAACAAATACACTCCTCTACCAACTGTTGAAATCCTAAAGTGAGCGTTTTACAGAACTGCTCTGTGGCTGTTGGTGAGCAGGTAGGTGGGGGTGCCATGTCTGGCTGGGTACCTTTTGAGGGGTGAACTCGGGAAGCATAATGCAGGTGGCGCCCACCCAGAGTGGGCACAGGAGTTTGTTCACGATGCCGTGCACATGGTGGAGGGGTAGAGTGTGCAGGATTACGTCTTCTCTATTCCATGCCCAAGAACTCACCAGACCCTGGATCTGAGAGAGAGTGAAATATTAAGAACTGATTTTATGCATATTTAAGCCTACATTTCCACATTATATATCTATAACACGCAGAGTTCCACAGAAGGTTGGCTTCCCTTCTGGACTCTTAACTTCAGTCTTTCTACCTCATGCAGAATCAGGACATTTTCTGCTTTGGTCATACATAAATAAATGAATAAAACTGTTGTCTGACCGTCATTAGTGTAAAAAAAATGGTTCCTTGCAAACTAAACTGAATAAAATAAACTGAGAGAGAAAGTAGGAGAGTAACAAAATCGTGATCTAGGATTATTCTTTAAGAGCCTTTAATAAGAGTCTAGACAACTCATGAAACATGGCAAATGTTTGTGTGATACACGATGCACCAGTCCCAGAGGTCAGCCAGGCGCACACGGGGCCAGTGAATGCTTCCATTCAGCATCACTTATCTAGTCAAAGCCATTAAACTTACAATAACAGGAGACACCAAAGTCTTCTGCGCTGAAAAGTGGGTTTAGTGTGTGTGTGAGAGCAGCAGGCCTGCAACAGTCCGCACCACCATCACGTGCTCCGGGGGCTGGAGACACTGCCAACAAACGGGAACCGCCGGCCTTCTCGGCCCACAGACACGGCGGCCCGGCGTGAGAGACAGGGGGTCGCCCTCAATCACTCTCAACAGCTCTGCTCATTGGTAGAGAACATTTATCTTGGTCTCACCAGACCACAGGACATGGTTCCAGTTATCCATGTCCTTAGTCTTCATCAAACTGTTTGTGGGCTTTCTTGTGCACCATCTTTAGATGGGGCTTCCTCCTGGGACAACAGCCAAGCTGTACACTGACTACATTGAATCAAAGTGTCACATCTTCAATGTTGTCCCATGGGAGAGAAAAAAAAAATTCCAAGGGGATGTGACGGGTGTACTCACTTTTGTGAGATACTGTGTATATCAGGATCAATCAAGTCTAGGTTTCACCTCACAAATGGGAAGGTGAGTAGATAGGAGGGGGGTAAGGGGGTAGGGGGTAGGGAGTAGGTGGTGCTCAGGGCCCTGTCCAGGCCCCAGGGACACTGCACTCTCGTCAAACAGAGCCCTTCCTTAATTGAGAGCGATCCAGTTTTCCACTCTATTGGACATGCAGGTCAATCCCGGTCGAAGAATTTGCTAAATAAAAATCCCGCGGTGCCTGGAGTGTCTAGTCTAAATTAAATAATTCGGGAGGTTATCTGGACCAGCTCGTGCGGAACAAACCGGAAATGGCATGCTGGTGTGCCCTCCATCAGCCCGGCGAACTAGCGGTCGTTTCCCCCACAGCTACTGGATGTCAGGATACTGCAGTCAAGACTGTACGTTCACTGTACTGACTAAAGCACTGGGACACATACACATGACACCTACAGGAGTCTTTATTCCATCCCATTCTAAATCCATAGGTGTTAATATGGACTTGGTTCCCCTTTTCCAGCGATAGCAGCCTGCACTCTTATGGGAAGGCTTTCTAGAGAGTTTAGGAGTGTCGGTGGGAATTTTTTGCTCATTCGTCCAGAAGAGCATTTGTGAGGTCAGACCCTGATGTTGGACGAGAAGGCCTGGTTTGCAAAGCTTCGTTCTAGTTAATCTAGTTGAGTGTTTGATGGAGTTGAGCTCAGGGTACATCCACACCACACTCACCCAACCAGGCCTTTACTGTTCCCACAAAGATGGAAGTATATAACTGCCCAACATGTCTTGGTATGCTGAAGCACTAAGATTTCCCTTCACTGGATCTAAGGGGTCTTGACCAACCCCTGAAAAACAACCACATACTATTATCCCTCCTCAACCAAACTTTACATCACAGTGCAGTCAGGAGGTAAGGTTCTCCTGGCGTTCCCCAAACCCAGACTCGTCGATCAGACTCCAGACAGAGAAGTGTGATTCATCACTCCACAGAACACATCTCCACTTCTCCACAGTCCAGTGGCGGCGTGCTTTACACCTCTTCATCCAACGCTTGTGCTTGGACTGGTAAGACCAGCATGGCCTGAAGCTCCAGGAGAAATTTTAGTGCTGGTGTTAATGAAAAGGTTTGGAAGTCTTCAGATTTAGCAGAGCATTAGTGACTTTTATGAACTAAGCTCCTCAACGCTAGGCGACTCTACTCTGGTCTGCTACTACAACGCTTCTCTAATCTGCTACTTCAGCGCTAGGCGACAGCTACTTCATGCCCAAGTTACCACAGTTCAAAAGCAATTAAGAGATGTGCCCCAATACTTTTGTCCCTATAGTGTAGCAATCACACACCAGGAATATGGTGATGTTTGCAGTGTTATCATCACTAATTATCAGGTGTGTGAAATATGTTTTAAGTTCTTTATGGCAAGTTCCAGTACATGTGTATAAAGCTATTAAAAAACCCTTTGAAGTCACCACATGCCCATCACAAGAGTTAAATATTAAAAATATAGCCCTTTGATATTTATTAAAAAAAAAACAAAAAACAAAAAAAAACCTTTTAGATCCACTGTTATATGCCAGAAAGCAGGCAATTAACTAATGTTAAATAAGGTTACCTACATGAAAAGCACAATTGTAAGATACCAAGGAGATGATTCACTCTGCACATCCCTGGAATATGATCACTAGAATAACTGAAGACCTTGAACTATTTCTGAGTGGCGACTTGCATGTGGTGCTTTAGGTTCGTCATTTACCATAGCCTGCAGGCTGCCGTGTGTGTGAAGGACTCCTTTCGGTCGCCCTGTTGTGCCGCTGGTATAGATGAGCATTCCAGGCCTCTTTGCCCAACCAGACAGTTCCTCTGGAGGCTGGTTGTGCGGCTCAGACGACTGCAGGTCGTCCAAACGGGACGCGGTGGGGAGGGTCAGGCAGGGCAGCCCCAGTTTCTGAGCCAGGGGCTCCAGGGTGTCCGTGTGAGGATGCCCAGCCAGCAGCAAGGAACTCTGGGAGTCAGCGATGATGTACTCGAGCTCAGCCAGGGGGTGTTTCCTGAAGAGGGGCACGGCTATGCCCCCACACATCCATGTTGCCCACTGGGCCACTGTGTACGACGCGTCATTGTCGCACAGGAAGGAAATCCGTGCACCCTGCAGATCTCCCGAGTGACAGCCGAGTGATCGGCTGATACGTGCTGCCAGGCCACTGCTGTTATTATAGAGGGAGATGTAGCTGTGGCTCCCTCCTTGGTCTATAATGGCCACTTTATCTCCGTAGGTTGGGGCTTTGGAAAAAATAGGAGTGACTCTCTCACCCGCTACAGCCAGTCTGAGCACAGAGAATGTTAAGGGCCTTCTGAATACATTTCCCAGAAGACCTTTAAGGGAGGCCCTATCAGGGTGGCAGTTTAAATGGTACTGTGAGGATCTCCTCACGACAGACGTGTAAGCAACCAGCATGACTGTGGATTAAAGCCACCTCTTGTAATAGTCGCAATCAGAAGACCATCTTCACCTGAAGAGGCTGAACAAGGGAATGTAGAAAATCATATTAATAATCATATTAAACAATGGAACTTATATATGGCGTAATAATATAACAACATAAAACTGGCCAATAATTCTATATTGTTTATAAGAAAGAAAACCTTAGGAATCAGATACAACAGTGAGACAACAGTTGAAAATGACTGGATGAAATGCACGCTGTTGTAGACTACGTTAAGCATGTTAATACACTCTCTTTTAGACTATGTTAACCATATTAATATCTGTATGGGGACTTCCGCAGATTTTTTTTTTACAATGTCAGAGCGACGAACGTTTCTTAAGGTTCAACAGCGTCGTTTTTGCATAAACGTCATTGTTACATAAAAAACCGTACGTATAAGAAGAGATGTAATATATACCATGCAATAATAACAGGGACTTTGCTAACAAGCGGTTACAGTACTACGAATGACACTTCATTCATATTTACAAAAATATTTTTCACATTTCAAATTGTAGATACGTTTCAAAATAATAATAATACAAAAATTTAGCTTAAAATTGCAGCACTTGCAAAACGACAGCGTATCAACCGCTTACCTAAAGGTACAATTCTCAAAGGGGTACGACGCCTTAATGTTCCGGGTGGAAACTAACGTTAAGGGCGGAACATTCCTTGCGGAACTTTCGTGATAGTCGGTATCATACAATTGCTTAAAAATGTATTGTACGTAACAGTGTGAAATTTGTTAAAACATATTCTTTAGTCATTCAGCACGTCATAGAATACCAGTGAGGATTCAAATACGCAATCTGTAACATATATTTGAATGTTATTAACATACCTGCTGTATCTGGTTTGAAGAAACTCCTTATTAGTTAGAAAACTGACATACTTATTCATAAAGACTTTTTTATATATCTGTCACAAGACCTTTAAAACATACAAACTTGCCCTTAATAATGCTTGCTGACTTGCCCTTACATAATGTAATAACAAACTAATTAACTCACTCTCTAAAAAGTACATTGATAAACACACAAAACAACAAAACTGAAATGGAAAATCCAAACTTCTTTGTTTTGCTATTTAGCCATGGCACCTTGTTGGAAAACAAAGATGGCGAGAGGAAGCGAACTCGTAGAACAGACGGCGGCGTCCTATTCGGGCCGGTGTAATGACACCTAAACATGTGTTGTGCCATTAGGCTGTTGTTAGGCAGGCGGCGCGCGCCCGTTGGCGCTGGCATCGGCCCACAGCGTGGGCACACTCAGCCACCAGCTGGCACTCGCGGGCTTCGATTAAGGGCCGCTCAGAGATGGCAACCGTTCAAAAAGTTTTCCCTTCCCTAAAACCCCTCCGTCACAAACGAGGATGGCATGTTCCTGTGAATTGCGCACTTTCTCTCAGAATCTCCCCTCCAGTTTGAGGAGTAGTATCGTCAGCGCTTTCTTTCGCACGTAGATAGAAGGTGCTGGAATACACAGCGCCCTAAGGAAGGCGGAAGAGCACGGCGGGATTTGTGCTCTGCGTTCAATGCAGGTGGTTGTGGTTTTAGTGCACAAGAACATACAAGCTGAGGATGTTTTTGTTCTTCTCCAGGATTCTCCAGGATCGCTTGGAAGCCAATCCCAACTGCCCTGCGTGATACAATTAGCGTTTTTTGGTCTCCAGGGTTAGCCATGTTCTTGGCACGAGGCTCAGGGAAACATGGGAATTACAATGAGGAACGCCGATCGAGGTGGACGTGGGACGGGGGGACACCGAGCCGAAGCATCGGAATGCCGGTGCATATTCGCCGCTCTGCTCCGAGGCGCCGAGCCAGGACGATCTTTCCGGATTCCTCGTGCTGGCAGGTAAAACGTCCGGCAGCGGGCGCCAACTTTCTGTATGCCTGGCACAGGATTCTGAGAGAAACATCAAAGAGCAAGAGCGAGAGAGAGAGAGAGGGAGGCATGGGAACCACCTCTTTTCACATATCAGGAGAGTAAGAGGGATGCAAAAACTGGGGAGAGTGCCAGAAAGCTGGGTTGGCACCAGATGAGAACGCCTTGGCAAGCAACCGCCCACTCCCCCCTCCCCAACCCGCTCCGAACACATGGCTCGGCGGCGGCGGCATCTGGCCAGGCTGACTCCCGCCAGCTGCGCATTGTCTTCGCCAGTTGGGACGCTTGGCACTGCCACTTCATCAACTACCTGTGGCTCCTCGCGGGCACAAAGGGGGGCCCGAATGATCTGGCACTGCAGCTACAAACTCGAGGAACGCAGCCGTGTAACCGCATGCCACTCGCTGGGGACGTCATCGCTATGGGAACGTCATCTCTATGGGAACGTCATCTCAACAGGGACGTCATCTCCATGGATGCTCTTAAGGGACCTTCGCTTGTTTGGCTGAAATGTGCATGGTTCTCCAGCAGAAGGGGAACAGACAGAATGGAATTTGAACAAATACGCTCAGTGATTCATAATCTTTGGAAACCTCCAGAGTTCATGCTTGATATGTCTCCTCTGTGTCAGAGGCTGTGACCTGCAACCTTTAAGATTTGTGGAGATATCCATGTTTAAGGAACATGGCTTCCTTAGTGCTTCTGGACTCTTTATGGAATTGTGGGTATTTCATAGTTTAAATGCTTTGCTTAAAATACAGGGTTAGGATGCTGTGTCTGAGATGCAGTGTCATGCATCAATAAAGAATGGTGCTTCCCATCTGTAGAAAAAAAACCACACGTGGCCTAGGCTGCTGCGTAAAATGATTACCACAAGGCACACGCATGTTTCTTTTCCAGAATATTCCCAATGCTTCCTACCTTGCACGTGCTACTGCTTTAGGGCTACATCTAAGAACCTCGATCTTTGGAACTGGTTCTTTTGCTCTTTGCAAGCATCACGCTGTCATGTTCTTTAAACGCTGTGAAAAGATACCGGAGGCCTCAGGAGGCAGCAGTAGGCTTCAGAAGGTCTGAATAAACCATGGTGAACCGGGCCCCTCTATGAGCTAGCAGCCTAGCTCACTCACGTCTGCGCAGAACCAGCTGCATGCCTGCAAACGCAAGCATCTGGCAAAAGCATGTGCTACTGTTTTTTTTTTTAAAGCGATTCAGATGTCCGTTTCACCTGGGAGCCTGATACTGTTCTTAATATTTTCATTTGAATCTTAAGATTGAAAAGGCAGCCGACAGGCATCTGTGCATGTGTGTATGTGTGTGTGTGTGTGGTGGGTGTGTGTGTGTGTGTGTGTGTTCATGTTGACCCAGTGGGCTTCAGCTCCATCTGTGGAGGATGACCCACTTTAGCCCATGATCACGTCCAACTGCTCTGCGTCGGGAGCATATGTGCAGTGGTGGGGGAGGAAGTGACGCCGTTGCCGTGACACTGGAGCAGGGAGACACGCGCCGTTGCCGTGACGCTGGAGCAGGGAGACACACACCGTTGCCGTGACACTGGAGCAGCCTGGTGAGACGCAGCAACTCAGCTGAACATGTCAACCACACTGGCCTGCCTGACCCCACACAACCAACCTGGGCCACTGGTACCTGGGCATTCGAGTAGCATGTGGGATGTGTGTGTTTGTGTGTGTGTGTTGGCAAATTGTGTATGTGGAAAAGAAGAAAGACAAATTATTTGGTTAACAGTTGTGTGTGTTTGCTGTTGGAAGAAAACTTCCTAACCCTTTGTCCTCTAAATGGCCAGCAGTAGAACTTGGTCTTGCTCTGAGACGTGCAATTTCTAAACATCCAGACATAAACTCTGCCCTTTTAGTGCCCAAAGCTCTGAAATACCCAGTAGGCTTAAAATGCCTTCAGCCCCTCCTCCAAGAACCCCCTCATATCCATGATTACAGCCTGAGTCCTAGCTGGCCCAGACGTTTGCTCTGTCTGCCTGACAGCCACACTGGGAGTTTGCCCAGACAGCAATACCCAAGGCGGGCAGCCACGCGGAGGGTATCAGTGCATCAGCGTCACGCCCGCAGGGGCCGAGCATCCAGCCGAGCATCCAGCCGAGTGTCCGATCGGCCCAGTCAGCAGGCCGTGATTAGGCAACATCACCGGATTCCAGCCAACCCAGCTGTATGGTTTTACAGGATAAGAGCACTTTGTCACGGTAACTGTGAATGATTGGCAAGTAGGGAATGGATTAGTACCAGGGGGGCTGGATTAGTACCAGGGGTCTGGTTTGAGGGCTCGTAGCATCTTTCCAAAGGCGTCCGGAAAAGCTGCTCACACTCGCTAGAAGGCCTTGTTTGCGGTCGGGGATGGGAAACGACGTGCCGTGGAGAGTCCCAAGGACTAGCTGCCACTGGAGTCTCTGCACTGTTCTCAGTCACATGGACTCGTGGTGTTCCTATAATGAGTTATCGATCCCCCCTCCCCCATCCCCACCCCATTCCCTCACAGCGCTTCTTCAAGACTGCAGAAATGACCGAGGAGGGGTGACTGCGACTCCCAACCAGACCGGTCCATTCCTGACCTGTAGACCCTGTGTCCAGACAGGAAAGCCAGCCTCCTTCGTCTCTGGCTGGAGTCTCTTAACTGTTTTCTTATTTCATTTAGAGCACTGTTGTGTCATGGAGCAGGTTCCAGCAGGTTCCAGCAGGTTCCAGCAGGTTCCTGCAGGTGGGAGGTGTATTGTAAAAGAGTTTTCCTTATGATCAATAAAACATCTAACCAAATGGTTTTTCCTTTAAGCCATATCTATCTATTAGACCCCCCCCCCCCGTGATGACGAGCACAGCATCCCTGTCTGTCCTCTCTCCAGCTGCGCCTGTACTCCCCTGCGTTGGACCGATTTCCACAGGAGACATTTTCTCCTCTTCCACTCTGCTCCCAGGACAGGATGCTGATGTGGTGTGATAAAGCTCCGCCCACAGACCCACTCTGCCCACGCCCACCCCCAGCCTACTGCTGTGATTGGCTGTGACTTGAATGAGTCCCTCTCCTTATCTGACATCCCCTGTACTCCTGCTACTCTTCCTCCATTTATTCCTCAGATTCTCCTTCCTTCCCTCTCTTTTTACATCCTTCTCTCTTTTTCCTGGCACGGTATTTGTCTGCCAAGAACCCCCCCCCCCCCACAAC
>JAOXYF010000020.1:5062411-5074215 GCA_028565775.1 Sternarchorhynchus goeldii | reverse complement strand
CACGGAACGCAAGCGTTTGTAGTTCGGGATCCCCCCCCCCCCAACCCTTTTTAAAAAACCGTACTTAAGCTGAAAGGTGTAATTATTCGGGTCCCAAAATATCCCACCAGCTGAGCACATGCCCTGCTGCACTGCGTTTGCCACGTATAATTTAATTTGAATTCATTACACTGCTCTGTTAATATATTCATGACTTTTAATCCCCTGTGTTCTCTTACCACCTGGAGTGTCCTGCCTTATCTGTGTCAGAGCACCCCCCCCCCCATCCTGCCCCGGGCCTCTGGGGGACCATGAAGGAGGAGTGAGGGCCGGGGCCAGAGCCTCCCCCAGGCCCCTTGGTCATTAGGCTGCAGTGGAATGTGTTAGCTGGACCAGCTGGGACCTCCATGGACCCTCTGCCAGTGGAGAGGGAAGGGGGGGGAAGAGGGGTGAGCGGGGAGGGTGCCAGAGGGACACCTGGACCCCAGCCTGATGAGACTGTGAGTGGGATGAGGAGAGGAGCAGAGGAGGGGCGTCCTGGAGGTCTCGTCGGGAGGAGGTATACGATGGAAGCAAAGCACATGCCTGATCAAATGCTGGAGAGGAAAGGGGACGAATGAAACAAGGGTCATCGCCGCGGACGACAATCAAACTGGAGCTGTCTCAGAAACAGGAAGAGTGAGGAAAGATTCCAAAGGTTCCGTCTCAAACACAACTGAAGCACACTTTACAGTTAAACTGGTGGGTGCACACTCGTTGATGTTAGTTTCAGTGTAGTTACTAAATTCACAGTCGTTACTGGAGTGACTCATCTTAATAACTAAATAAGAAAGGAATTACAAGGCTTCATTTCTCTGATGACAGAATTTTGTTCTAGAAAGGTGTGCTTCCTCGAACTGAATGCAGAATTTCAAGCAGAATAACAAATCACATGGAACCTCTGGAGTCCCAGCAGAAACGTCAAACTTCTTCCTGAGTTCTTTTTTCCTTTATTTCCCTCACTGTACTCTGCAGCCGTGATCGTAGCACAGAGACCCCAACAGGACAGAGATCCCAGACTCTCTCTTTCTCTCTCTCTTACTTACCCCCACACACACACACGCACAATCACACACACAGTCACACAGCCTCCCCCCCACCCACACACACACTCCCTCCATAGCTCCGCCAGGCTTTTATAAGTATTCTTATTTTATAATCTTGTAATAAGCCTTTTATAACTTTGTAATAAGGCTTTTATAAGCCTTTAATTGCTCTATCAATGGTGTCATGACAAATAAATTACAAATACAGAAGTATTACAGTTCTGATTCTATTTACAGTTTTAGAAAATGTGTCTGCTCTCTCTCTCCCTCCCTCTCCCTCCCTCCCTCTCTCTCTCTCCCTCTCTCCTCTATCTCTCTCCCTCTCTCTCTCCCTCTCTCTCTCCTCTCTCTCTCTCCCTCTCTCTCCCGCTCTCTCTCCCTCCCTCTCTCTCTCTCTCTCTCTCTCACTCTCTCTCTCTCTCTCCTCTCTCTCGCTCCCTCTCTCGCCCGCTCTCTCTCCCTCCCTCTCTCTCTCTCTCTCTCTCTCTCTCTCTCTCTCTCTCTCTCTCTCTCTCTCTCTCTCTTTAGTTAGTGTGTGTGTGAGCACATATGTGTTTGTGTATTTGCAAGATGGGGCTGTACAAATCTCTATAATGTAGTGTGTGTATGTGTGTGTGTGTGTGTGTGTGTGTGTGTGTGTGTGTAATGTAGTGCAGGAGGAAGGGTGTCCAACTGACAGGCCATAATTACTGTTCATTTACTGTCATTAACAGAGTGAGGCTGTTCACACAGGGGCGTAGGGCTGATTAATAATACAGTCCCTACCATGATACACACACACACACACACACACACACACAAATATGCCCAACACACACACAAATATACACAACACACACACACACACACAAATTCACACCACAAACACCCATATACACTCCACACACACACACATTTAAACACCACACACTCACGCAAATACACATACACAGCACTCACCAGCAAATGCAAATCCACTTCACAGGATGGTATATGTTTACCTAGTACTGCAATCAGTGCTAACAGACTTGGCCCCTGTTCTAAAGAACCTCCACTCAGTACTTGATGCTGCCAGCAGAACACGGGGCCATGACTCAATTAAGCCCCGCCCATCACACACCAAATTAAGAGTCCTGCCACAGCATTTGTCAAATTCATTCATGTTTTATTTATAAACTAATGGCTGGTTACAGGACATGTTTCACATTTCGGTACTTGGTTCAGTCCTGCACAGTTGCCTCTGGCAAAATGAAAAGTGAAAAGTCCTCCTACTTTAAGCATAGATTTAATAGGGATTGAGTGTCAACATTAGTGATTCTGCTTTGTGCCTTATATAAAGAGCATTTTGCTTTATTATATACGTACGTACAGTTATAACCAACACATGAAACATATGCTAGGAGTTGTGGCAGAAAATGTGGTATATTGTTAACTGAGCCTGCGCTGTTAGTGTAAAGGCCATGTTTTATTTTCCTGAATGGTAAAATTACTAGAACTTTCCATTTGCATTCTGTACAACACCCCCCACCCCCTGATATGCATCAAGGCTGTTTTCCCATCTTCCAACCAACCTCGTTCCCTCTCTCCCTCTCCCTCTCCCTCTCTAACTCTCCTTCTCGCTCTCTTCGACTCTCTCCTGTTCCCACTCTCTCTCTCTCCTGTTCTCTCTCTCTCTTATGCTTTTTCTCTCTCACTTTCTCTCTCTCTCTCCTGTTCTCTCTCTCTCTCTCTCTCCACTTCAGCTCATTTCTATGCACCACATGGCTCGTCAGAGCTGATGATGAATCTGTTTATGAGTACAGAGCTCTGATTTCCCCGGAGTAGGATCTCTCTCTCTCTCTCTCTCTCTCTCTCTCTCTCTCTCTCTCTCTCTCTCTCTCCTACTCCCTCCTGCTCTTTTTCTTCTCTCTCTTCCCTCTCTCCTCCTCTCTCTATCTCCATGTATCTCCATATCTTTACATTGTTCTTTGTCTCACTTTAATCTATCTCTCTTTCCTTCACACATTCTCACCAATCACCTCTCCATCATTACAACAAATCACAGTCCAGTGTGAGAGTTACGAAATCCAGTGTTTACAGGTCCCCAGAGGCAAGAATTAAACACATTCTATCCTGCATATTTAACATATTTATTTCTTATTCAAATAGAAAATATATTATATATAAATTAAAATAAACAGATATTGCATTAGCATATAGGCACAGGAAAATGTTATATAAACTCATTTCAATAATTGCTGATGTAGAAACAGATGTAACACTGTACAAACTTTATTCTAAGATTTCTATAACGTCTTGTGGAATGTGCGGAAAGACTGCAGTCAGTAATGCAGAGGGAATCGAGTAGACAGCTGATGCAGAGAAGGGCAGAAGACTGACCCAGAAACAGTGTTTAAACGTAAAAGATGGAGAAAGGAGCCTGGCTAGGGATGTTCGAATCTGAGGGAGTTGTTAAAATTCCAACTGCATCTTCAGACCTCTGCTGGAGGAGGTGAAAGAGGAGGCTGTTATCGGTTAATCTCACCTCGCTTCGCTCTCCCGGAGACTTGGACCATATGGCTCTCCGTCAGCCCCTGCTTTTAATTTACTCGTTGTGTCTCTGCTCCAAACACGGACCAACAATTTATCTGAATTGCTGATTTAATCAGGAGTGCCAGAAGCACTGGAGGAAAGCAGGACTCCAGTGTATGGGTGTGCACACACACACACACACACACACACACACACACACAAACACACAAAGAAAGAACACACATACACATGCAGGCACCCACAAACAAAAATACACTTAGACACACTCTATCGCTCATAAAACCCTAACACATGAATGCACACACTCTCTGTCTGTCTCACATTACACCTCACACACACACACACACACACACACGCGCGCGAGCGCACACACACTCAAAACCTGACCCTTGAGGACACTGACTGACACATGGAAATGTCACCCTCTTTGACTGCTGTGTGTCTGAGCGGTAAAAACTCACACGGCTGCATTCACTACTCCCTCGAAAGCCGCTGATACGTTCATGTGACCTTCAAAGGATGAATTCAATTTGTGAAGTCAAAGAGCTCCCTTTGTGTGGTGCCATAGCTCCCTTTGTAGTGCGTTTGGTTGAGAAATGTGCTCCTCCCCCCACCTTTTTCCACTTACTTGCACACAGCAAGGTCACTTTTTATGACCTGTATGTAGAACATAAACCTTAATGTCTATACGCGTATGGATGTTTGTTTTCTGCAATCTATTTTTCTCCTTTACGCTATAGATTCTGTCACGGCCACTTTAAAACAGAACGGGCAGGGCAAAGTTCTGAGTTCAAAGGTCATTCAAGTAGCAGGGATGATATGACCTTCTTGGGGGTCAAAGTCTTCCATAACAGACACATGAGTAAAACAAGCGTATTGGTTTTGCTAAGATTTGAAATGACAGTGAAATACAGATATAAACTTACCCTGAATCCCCAGCTCTTTCACCACGGCTGTGGAAGCACAGTAACGATGAACTGTAAATTATGTGTCATTTTTGTCAAATATTTTACATTTACATTAATTTACATTTAAAGAATTTGACAGAAACTATTGTTAGCAACGTAACTTAGAAGCAGCATAAAATGGGAATATAGTGTATCTGAAGAAGAAGAACCCATGAGAAGAACCCATGAGAACCTTCTCAAGAGAGCAGGTATACAGAGAAACAAGAGGATGAAGCGCACAGACTTATGGGACACCACTGAAGAAATCTAGATCCTCTCTATGTCACCTGATATGAGTGATGTTGGCATGATGTAAATGTTAAAAGTTGTCAGATACATTGGTGTGGTCACATAGATAACCACACCTGGACAAAAAAAATGTTACCGTTTTTTTCTACCATATATATCACACTGATAAAAAACTATAATTCTGAAGCTGTACAGCTCGACTGACCTTTAACACAGCTCTCTGTCCAGGTGTGAATAACACGTCACTGTGTTCTAATCACCTGTAGGAGCCCCCCACCCCCTACCTCCCCATACACACGTCAGCTTCACACCTCCACTGCTGAGCTCAGTCATAACACCTCTCTCTCTCTCTCTCTCTCTCTCTCACACACACACACACACACACACAACACACGTTTAGGAGCGTCAGAAATTATCAGCAGTGTTGTTTGGGGATATTGTACCTGCATAAATACATGTTTTATATTTCCTACATCAGCGTTAAGGAGTCACGCCGTTTCACCTAGCCAGAGCATCTGGTTTGGCTTTGCGCAGTACTCTGAGCAGTAATTAACTGGGCCTCAGTAATATTTAAAATGGCTTCTGCTCAGTAGCAAACATTAATAGCATCGAGCAAAAGACGTCACTGCTACGTTATCTGACTTACAAATAATCGGTCTGCTAGGGAAATATGTAAAGATTATATTCATCATGAACATACATGTGAACATACGCTCATTGTGTTAATTTAGAAAAGGAGAGAAAAGGCTGAAAACACGACTGTTAATGACCAGACAATGTGGTTACGGATGGCAAGTTCGTAAACAGTAGACGTCTTCCTTAAAACAGCCCGAGAAGCTTCCTTTCACGTATCACTGACTCGAGCAGCGCAGCAGTTGGCTCGTGCCAGCGACCCTCGGAGCCACGCGCACTACAACGCATCAGGAGTAAGAGAATAAATGATTTACAACTCTGACTTGGCTAGAAGTCAGAGTCAAAGCGAATGGAAAATAATACTCTTTGAAGTCGAGTGGGAAACTGTCAAAAGAAGTAAAAAAAACAGGCTCCATCTACAAAAGCACATTCACTTTATTTTTAATGAGGCGTTGCAAAATAAAATAAAAGATATAGTGAGAGAACTGTGGAAAAATGCAACTCCCAGTTCAGCCATTTCCAGCAAACATTTTCGCGAGCTGTACTAATTGCTTTTGTCTGCTGGAAGTATGCCTGTTTCTCAAAAGAACCGATGCAGTAGGAGTTCGTCCGACGATTCTCTAAACTAACAAGGCCCAGAACAGCAGGAATAATGTTTGCAAACGCAATGCTAACAGCATAACAGTGTGCCAACAGGAGATGAACGGCGTTTTCGTCTTCACTAACACTTACGGAATTGTTATACCACACGAATCAGATTATTTTAAAGCCACACCTAAAGTTAAATTACTTTTTGATTTTTTTAAGTCAGTTGGGTTGTGGTAAGTCTGAGCAAGAGAACGAGACAGTCATTCCTATTTCTTTGCACAGACAGACTGAGAAATTCAGAGAATGAATGAGAAATAGAGTAAGGGTGGGAGAGACCGCATCTGACCAAACATACTGGGAACAAATACGGATAAAGAATGAGAAAGAATATGTGTGAGAAAAGAGAGAGTGTGCAAACTGCACGTGTGATTAAGAGCTGAGCAACTCGCTCGTTCACGCTTTTGAGGCACCATGTGCACCTGTGCACCAGTCCTCAGCACACACACACACACACACACACACACACACACACACAGGGACACGTCATCTGGTCTGAGTAGAGGTGTGTGGTGCTGGACCGCCAGCTGGCTCGGGGCTCTCTACAGTTTTAAGATGAATATTAACGTCTCTGACTTATCCGTTTCTCAAAAAGAAAAATTTGGACGATACCTGTACCTATTTTTTCGATTGTACATTTTGTGAGAAGCTTAAATGTTCATCCTCAATGTATAAAACGAGTTATCGCATTTAACAATGGCCTCCATACCCTCTCATATCATATATGTGCTTGAATGCCAAATTCCTGAAAGCATTTTGTCACGCTGTGAACTGACACTGCATAAATCCATGACTCACACAGAGAGACTACGGGGTGTTGCGATTAGGGAATGTTCCTCGTATTGTGAGCAGTTGTCCAATGATAAAGTACAAGGTGTGAGTTTACGGGAAGATTTTTTGTGATGAACTGGAAAATGAGTGGTAAAATACAGCATAAAGCCAACACGTCCGATTTTAATGCTCTGTAAAACAGTAAAATCTCGCGACCGAAATGGATTTCTGCAGCAAATCTGTATCTGACTGCTCCGATTGACCTTAGCTCGTTTGGTTTAGTTCGGAACTCAGGTTCTGCGGATTAAATGTTGCTGCTTAATACGGTCAAGTCTCGGTGTTTGATCGAAGCAAGATGCCTCGAATTAAACAGGTAAATAAAACTAACGTGCAAAAATGGGCAGGATAATCCCAAATCACGTCGACTCACGACGTATTGCCTCCTAATAAAACACGCGTACCAGACAGTCGTTTTCTTACTTTTGCTTTACTGTAAGTTTCACGGCAAGTTTACAAAACAAAACAGACCATGACGTAGTACATTGCAAAATTTGTTACAGAACAAATACTGGTACATCTTAAAAAACAAACAAACAAACAGAAAACAAAGGGAAATCGAAGTTCCAAGACTGCGGCAGGTTCCACTCCACTTAACTGAAATGGCATCGTTTCCAGTCATGCGAGAACTGGTACAGAGGCGCCAGTCTGACGGTCAGAAGCAGCGCGCAGGCTAACATGTGTTTGACCTTCATCGAACAAGTGCAACAAGGTTGTTAGTTCATCTTTCATGAGTGAGTTTTAGAGTGGTGGTTCACACACACACACGGCAGTGTTAAGCAGTGGCATATCCACAGGGCTGTAAAGCGGACAAACGGAGAAGGACACTAGCGCTGTTTACATTAACATTTTCCAGCATGTGGCAGACGCCCTTGTCCGGAGCGATTTTCAGAAACGCTTAATCTCCTTCAACATATCTTCTCATGTTCGCATAAACAGGGCAGCATCAAGACAGCAGAGGCTACCGAGTTAGGAAATCAGATGTTTTTTTTATTTTTATTTAAGTGTATATGGAAGTGAATCTCAGCGCACAGTTGTCTCTCCACTCAATCACAGGGATGCCTGCCCCCCCCCCCCCCCTGCTCCTCAAACCCCACTCAAGGCCGTCCATCCTTCCTTTCCTGCTCACCTGTCCGTCATTCTTTCAATCCCTCTCCTTTTCTTTCTCTCTCTTTCTCTCTCTCACACACAGACACACACTCTGAGGTGGACGATAATTCATTCAGCCACTGATCTTTAATAGCGGTGCAGACCTATTACAGTCATTCAACAAGAACTTTACAGAAGCAAAAAAACCCTCTACACCAAGATCTCAATAAAGCGTTCATCTCCAGGCTCAGGTCTGAAGGTGGCTCCGAAGCCCAGCCAGGGGCGAACACCCCCACGTATCTGAAACCGCCGCCGTGAGTTCAAAGTGAAAGCGAGCTGCACTTTACGAGGGGGGGGGAGTCAAGCGCGCCTTCCTGGGTGTATCTTTCATCGTTTCAGCGAAACCAGTGGCCACTGGTGTTAAGAATCTAATTAGCAAAACAAATCAGGCGAATAACGCGAAGGCCTGTGCAGTGTGCACTGAGTGAGGCTTTTTTTTATAGGCAGTTTTTTTTCTGGAAGTTGCGTCTTTTCCGCCGCGAGCGTCCCTGCGGATAGCACCAGATGTTCCGGGCCCTTCCCCACTCGTGTCTCTAATGTAATATTCATGGCCAAGCGGGTGCACGCTTATTTATTTATTTCATCATCCTGCACAACAACACATATCATGTACAAAGCCATCCTCACCCCTTCTCTCTCTCTCTTTCTCTCTCGGTCTCTCTCCATCTCTCTTTCGAGAGGTTGTCCTGTTTGGCTGACACTGTGTTCTTTGTTTAGCCTTTGTTTTAGTGCCACGCTGTTTCTTATGATCCCTCTCTCATTCTCCCTCTCTCTCTCTCTCTTTCTCTCATCTTGTCTCTCTCTCACCCTTTCTCTGTCTCTCTATAGTTCCTTTTTCCTATGTAAGAAGAAATGTATAAATGAACTCTTATCCTGTGTTTTGAAATTCTAGTTTCAGTGCATAAACACACAATGTATTTTTAGGACTTCACAACTGTCCTTATTTCAGTTGGGGTCCACTACAGCTTTTAATTCGTTTCATAAGTGGTTGATATTTCATTATCTATGGGACAGCGATGTCCTCGGCCAAATTGAAATGTTGGAGTGAGGCGCCGCAGGTCTGTATGAGCAGGCAGCTTAATGTGCTCCTGCCCGCCCTGTGATCCAGGCCCCTGGAGGCCTCCCTGCTCTCACTCCTCTAAATTGGCCTGTTTCACTAAGAGTGGCTAGTGGAGAAGTCCAGGTCTTGATTTTCCATCCTCAGGTCCACAGAGAGAGGCTGGAGCAGGGGGTCAGCAGGGAAGTTTATTCCTCTCTCTCCCAGTGGTGCTGATCTGCGTAGCCTGGCTCAGGGTGGAGCAGGCTGCAGCCCACACGCAGACGCCTGACCCAATCCCCACCCCACTCTGCGCTCCCCCCTCCCATGGAGCCGGAGATCCAGATTAACAGGTGTGAGCAGCCCAGCTGGGCGGGCCAGGCACATCTCCGGAGGGATGGTGAGCTGCACTGGCTATTCGGGGATGGGAGGAAAAGCTGGGACTGCAGAATAAAAGCTTTGGTGAATTAGGAGCAGAAGAAGAGGAGGTGGAAGGGAAAGGATGGGGTAGGAGTAAGTCATATTGCCCCGAGTCAGAATATCCATGGGAAAGGTCATTCCAGGTCAGGGGAGGACTTGGGAGGGGCTGTGGTGAGAGGAATTCTGGGATATCGACAACTAGCTTTGCATGAAGCTCAGAGGAAGTACATATGGAATATCCCGTTTGTGTTTGAGGGGATATTCCTGGCACGAAGCCAGGTTTTCCCACTCAAGTCGGAGGTGTGTCTCAGTGTTGCAGAAAGAACGAGTATCTGTGTGATTGTGTGTGTGTGTGTGTGCATGTGAATGTGTGTAAGAGAGAGAGCAGATATAAACAGCCATGCCACTGTGGTCCTCAGAGATCGCAGTAGCGAGGTTTTTTGACTGCGGTCCAAACCAACAGCTGACAGCCGCCTCTGCCACCATGTACAAGCAGATGTGGCGGCAACTTTCCAAGTCCTGCCTTTGCTCGCTCACTCCACACTCCTCCACCTCCTCCACCTCCTCATGTCACTCCATTCCACATAATCTTTTTTTTTCTTCACATGCTGTCCCAGTTGCTCCTCAACCACTCCCACTTCCTTCAAATATTTCCGCCTAAATTCCCACGCCAGGATTTGCAGTATACTGCCTTGCTTCTCTCTCTCCCCCTCACTCTCTCCTTCTCTCTCCCCCTCACTCTCTCCTTCTCTCTCTCCCTGTTTCTTCCCACCTGTGCAGAGCATGCCACCTGAGATGCACCTGACTGCTCTTGAGTCCATGTATGCACACACACACGCACACACACACACACACACACACACAATCTCCCTCCTGCTCCCCCTCTCTATGTAGCCACCCATCTTTCCCTGTGCATTAGCTTCTAATTACCACCTAATAACTCATTACTCTTGCTATGCAGAGGAGATAGAGGGCTACACACGGCCCATTTTTAATCCTGGCTCCAACTCTGCAGCATCTATGGAATGTGGGCGGGATGCAAATTCCATGTCACTGTGGCTGGTGTCAGGATATACACAGGTGCCCTGACATCAGGTGATCCCGGTCAAGCTGAGACTCCAGCTGACCCCAATTCATCAAAAACACCTGGATCTGCTGCAGAGTGATGGTGGATTTGAGAAGAGGACTCTGATTGGATGCCACCTACATGGGCATGTAAGAACAGACTGTGGCATCTGAGCCTTAGACCTTCAACACATAAAATTTCTTGAGGCACCAACAGGACAGTCCAGGAGTGTGGTACTACCTACAATGATCATTTTGGCTGGAATATACTCACACCCCAGGGTTTACTTGAACCCTTCCCCCCAGAGGAGCCAAAAGTTTGATTGGAACCCAGTACAGATTTAGATACGATAACCTTAGGGGTTGGGGGTGAGGGTGTGTGAGGTGCTGGGGTGAGGGTGTGTGAGGAGCTGGGGTGAGGGTGTGTGAGGAGCTGGGGGTGAGGGTGTGTGAGGTGCTGGGGTGAGGGTGTGTGAGGTGCTAGGGTGAAGGTGTGTGAGGTGCTGGGGTGAGAGTGTGTGAGGTGGGGGTGAGGGTGTGTGAGGTGGGGTTGAGGGTGTGGGGGACTAGGCTGTTCATATCCAAGGACATTTGATGCTGGCCATTCGGTGGTATTTCACGCTCGTATCTCCTTCACACAAACATCAGAAATGAGGTGTGTGGTATGGAGTAGAATCCATGTTCTGCAGAACAAACGCTGATCATTTGCAGTGTGTGTCTGAAACTGCACATTACAGAAAAGCCTTAAGGGAGAGAGAAGGAGAGGGGGGAAAGAGAGAGAGAGAGGGAGAGAGAGAGAGAGAGAGATTGTAGCATCTGTGCCGGAATTAATGTGTGCATGCCAAATTAGAAACACCATGCATCTCCGTCAGAATAAAAAGAAAGAGAGAAAGAAAGAAATAAAGGAAGAAAAAAAGAGAAAAAAATGGATGGAATAAAAAGAGAGACAAAAAAGGGAGTGATAGGGAGAAAAGGAGATGGGAAAGAAGGGAGAAGGGAGTATGTAGCTAACTGATACATAAAAGATATTTAGCTAACTGATATATAAAGTATATGTAGCTAACTGATACATAAAAGATATTTAGCTAACTGATATATAAAGTATATGTAGCTAACTGATACATAAAAGATATTTAGCTAACTGATATATAAAGTATATGTAGCTAACTGATATATAAAGGATATTTAGCTAACTGATATATAAAGTATATGTAGCTAACTGATACATAAAAGATATTTAGCTAACTGATATATAAA
>JAOXYF010000020.1:5050472-5062311 GCA_028565775.1 Sternarchorhynchus goeldii | reverse complement strand
GTATATGTAGCTAACTGATATATAAAGGATATTTAGCTAACTGATATATAAAGTATATGTAGCTAACTGATACATAATGGATATTTAGCTAACTGATTATATTTAGCTAACTGATACATAAAGGATACTTAGCTAACTGATATATAAAGGATATCTAGCTAACTGATATATAAAGGATATTTAACTAACTGATATATAAAGTATATGTAGCTAACTGATATATAAATGATACTTAGCTAACTGATATATAAAGTGTATGTAGCTAACTGATATATAAAGGATATTTAGCTAACTGATATATAAAGGATATTTAGCTAACTGATATATAAAGGATATTTAGCTAACTGGCATGTCCTCCAAATGTAGACAGAGTGGAGAATCTGGTATAGATGTTACAGAAAGATGAGACTACATGAGGGCAGAGACACTGAGGTCTGGAACAGCAGCCAGTGAACAGAGGTGGCCAGTGTGAACAGCTCAGTGTATAAGTGGAACAATATGGGCTGTTTGATTGATACAGTGCGTCCAAAGCTCTCATGCCATCATATGGATGTTAGTAGTTGATTTGCTATCAGAAACAGACCATTTCCAAAGCTGTATTGAATCATTTCACGTCTTCCCGGAGACCTCATCATGAATTTGGCATGTTCTATTCTGTCCTGGCTGGACAGCAGTATTTCTGGGCAGCGTTTGCACACTGCTGAGATAAAGCCTGTCCTGTTCAGAAGTCAGCATACACAGCTGTACGGGTCCTCATTTTGGACAAACATGAAGGTAGCATCACTTGTTTTCAGCGTGGTGAATGCAATCCCATAATTCAGGTTACCAGACATGAATTCTATGAATGTAAACAACAACAACAACAAAACAATAATCATTTTAACTGTTCTGAATAAGAAACATTTTATAGATTTTAATAGCGTCATAGTTATCTTTTACTTTACTTTTTGCTTAGCAGAGTATTTTGTTTATATTTTATCAGAAGCAGTTTTTTTGGTTACATTTATCTAGGTAATGCAACATGACCTGACAGAACATGTAACTAGCCAGTTAGTCAATCACAAACAGTCCCGACAGTCTCGAACACCAGAAAAATAGCTGCTTCTAATTTTGGACCCAGCCTGTCAGGGTAATCTGAATGGTTAGATGGCAAGTAAACAACTAGAAAGTAAAGTTTGCGAATAAACTGAGCTGGCTTGCCAAGTGTGCTTGCAAGGATTCAAGAAGTATGAAAATCAATGGCTTTCTATTAGTAGTTGCAGACGTAAAAGAAAGACTGGAAGGGTTTGATAGGAAAGGGTTGTCCAAATAAAATCACATTATTTTGATAACAGGTGTTTAGAATTTTTTTTTTTTTTTTTACCAGTGATGGCTATATCAAGAAAATTCAGGCAGTTAACAAATCAATGAGCTCCTATGGGAGGAAGGATGGACACAAGGGAATCAGGATTAGATAGATGAGTGTCATCAGTATTAAAGGGAGCTTGGTGCTTGGGTCCAATAGTCCAATCAGTATCATAAATTTAGTTGCATTAACTTGAAAATTGAAAGTGTATTAAAATCAATAGGTTTTTATAGGATAATAAAGGAATGAATGAACGGATAGAAAAGATAGATAAATGAGATCTATCAGGATACAGTTCATTGACTGAGGTCAGCTGTTGAGGCTTTTTTTTTTTTCAAGTTTCATGGCTATAGTTTAAATATTGTGGGAGTTATTAAATCAGTGGGTTTCTATGGGTCCCAAGTTTGAGGGGTCCAGGTTAAAGGTATCTGGAGTGTTTGGTGGGTCTAGGTTAAAGGACTCTGGAGTGTTTGGTGGGTCTAGGTTAAAGTATTCTGGAGTGTTTGGTGGGTTTAGGTTAAAGTATTCTGGAGTGTTTGGTGGGTCTAGATTAAAGTTTTCTGGAGTGTTTGGTGGGTCTAGATTAAAGTATTCTGGAGTGTTTGGTGGGTGTAGGTTAAAGGACTCTGGAGTGTTTGATGGGTCTAGATTAAAGTTTTCTGGAGTGTTTGGTGGGTCTAGATTAAAGTTTTCTGGAGTGTTTGGTGGGTGTAGGTTAAAGGACTCTGGAGTGTTTGATGGGTCTAGATTAAAGTTTTCTGGAGTGTTTGGTGGGTGTAGGTTAAAGGACTCTGGAGTGTTTGATGGGTCTAGATTAAAGTTTTCTGGAGTGTTTGGTGGGTGTAGGTTAAAGGACTCTGGAGTGTTTGATGGGTCTAGATTAAAGTTTTCTGGAGTGTTTGGTGGGTCTAGATTAAAGTTTTCTGGAGTGTTTGGTGGGTGTAGGTTAAAGGACTCTGGAGTGTTTGATAGGTTAAAGACAAATCTTTTTGCCAGGGAAGAAGAAGAAATACAACAGCAGCTTGGCTTTGCTGGTCAAGTCAAATCCCATCTGTACCCACAATGACTCATCATGATGTATAAGGACACAAAATGGTGTCTTGGATGTGGTACCTGCCAAAGCTCCTTTTCTGTTAAAACTTAAGACTTCGGTTGATGCTAACAGGGGAATATATGTCATGCCTCGCTGTAGAACAAAGACGTTATGTGAAGAACACCTTATCATCTGTTACGTTAAGAACACCGTATAGTCTTTTACGTTAAAAACACATTATTGTCTGTTACATTAAGAACACCTTATCATCCGTAACATTAGATAATGTTATATTAACACAGTATTATCTGTTACATTGGATAATGCCCAGCCTGAAATCACCTACATTTCTTTAAAATGGTTCTGCTGAAATCTGGCTTCATTAAAACTAATGCAGCTTCCCTTCAGACAGAAAACACTCATGGCCTTCCTGTGAGTGTCAGAAAGCTGTCATGATTGCTACAAGTAACACTGCCAGAAAGGTGTTAACCTAGGACACTTATATATGTTAATACTAAACTATTATATGTCATTTAGATATTATATATAAACTAAATACACTAAAACTAAAACTAAATTAAACTACTAAAGATAAAAAAAGTAAACTGACTATTAAAAAATGGCGCAAATACTATTTCACACTTGTGTGTACGTGATGTGACGTTTGTATGTGTACGTGACGCGTTTTTGTGTGTGGCTGTGTCATCTTTAGGAATGCATTTGTGTGTGTTCTTTCATTTGGCTAATTGTGTGTGTGTTTGTGTGTGTGTGTCTTGACCTAAAGCATGCACATATATGTGTTTGTGTGTGTGTGTGTGTCTTGACCTAAAGCATGCACATATATGTGTTTGTGTGTGTGTGTGTTTTGACCTAAAGCATTCACATATATGTGTTTGTGTGTGTGTGTGTGTGTGTGTGTGTGTGTGGGTCCCCCCTGGTGTGTGGTGATGATGCAGCCACCAGCCTGCACAAAGCTCAGGGGACGCGCCCTGAATACCATTATCAGCTGCAGGATCAATAATGACTGTGTGCGGCCTTTCTAACGATACCTGCAGGGCACAAGGTTACCTGCCCTAGGGCACACTACCCTGCACAGTGCAGCCATGAATACACAATGAGTGTGAGTGTGTGTGTGTGTGCATGTTAGCATATGTATTTTGATCTTGTGCTATATGTGATGCTTATTTTATTCTTAGTGTGTAAATATTCGATGTGTTTTCACATACAGTATTCACATAGGCTGTATGTGTGTGTGTGCAGGATCCATATATGTTAAAGGTGAAATGGATGTCATCTGAAGGACGAGTGAGCAGATGGTGGAGTCCATTGAGTTTATGTGTATGTGTGTATATGTGTAATGTGTGGAAGAGTGTACATGTTTGTGTGTGTGTGTGTGTTTGTGTGTGTATGCATGTGTGTGTGTGCGTATTTGTGTGTGCGAGTGTGTGTTCTCAGTGAATGGTTCACTGCAGTTCCATTCATGTCTGTGTTACCAGTCCTACTGACAAGCACCTGACCAAAAGAGCAAGAGAAGAGAGGATGGAGAAGCGTCTGGTGTCCATGTAAAAGGATGTGAGAGGAAGATCTGTCCAACTCTGTCTGCTGCTGCAGCAGAACTGAACAGGAGCCTAGCGGCATCTCCTCGCAGACAAGGAGGTGCCACCAGATCGATGCTGGAAGGTTATCCTGGAAAGCAATCCTTGAACATAACAGGAACCACTCTGGTCCCATCAGGGCAGGAGACGCCGGCTCGGACAAAAACCTCTTCAATAAAACAATAAATTGCTCCATGGAGTGAATCAGCATCACATCAACCAACAACAAAATAGGAGACCACACACACATGCACACTCACACACATACACACACACATACATGCACATTCACACACACACACACATGCACATTCACACACATACACACACACACACTCATACACACACACTCATACACACTCACACAAACATGCACACTCACACACATACACACACACATGCACACTCACACACACACAAACCCACACACACACATCGCTTTTCAGATGTGACTGATTAGTTGCTGGTGTTGATTGCGCCATTCAACAACTGCCGTCCACTACCAGCTAAAATCTGCAGTTCTGACCCCTGTGCCTCACTGAAAAACAGCACCGCGCACACAGACAACACCTTCAGTTATTAGCACTCTCCCTCTCAACCTGCACAGAGCAAAACACTCTATTCCCTTTCTCTTCTGCTGAAACAAAGCCCTCACATTCACACCCCCCCCCCAAAAAAAACCCCACACCCATCACCGAGAGGTGTGCACCCCCTCCATCTGAGCGAACGACACCTCCATCACCCCCACCCACCCGCGCTCAGGCCCCCCCGGGGAGGTGACATCTGGCAGGCCGTGGACGGCTGCTTCCAGATGCAGCGCCGCCAACACCGCCGTGCTCATTTCAATTCCATCAGCCTCTCCCAATCATCTCCACTCTCCCCTGTGCAGCATTAACGAGCCTCTTTCATTTGAATACGTAATTAGCCGCCCGAGCACTCTGCTTCACTAATTTTGAGACAAAGGGACCGGCATTGGGGGATAGACAGAAAGAGAGAGAGAGAGAGAGAGAGAGAGAGAGAGAGGCACTGAAAGAAAATTTACATGGCAATTTAGGGAAATGTCTGGAGGGAGAAGAGGCAGTGATGTGGCTGTGAGGGTCTCTTCCTTTGTCCTTGTGCTGTGTTGTGTTTTGTTTTGTTCTCTCGCTTCCTAATAGCCCCTCTTTTTGCTGGAATGCTGGATTTCTCCACAACACTCCCTCCAGCTCAGAGCGTTTCTGCCGCCCTCAGGGCAGGTAAAATATGTACATGCAGTATTGGGTAAACACAAACAAGCAACTACATACATAAACACACACACACACACACACATACACACACACATTTATTAATCTCCTGTTTTTCTCAAAACAGGTTAGTTTAAACATCTGCTTATCTTTTTTATTAGCATATCTTCTCTCTTCTTTGCACACACACACACACACATACACCTATTCCTCCGCAAAATTCTCACACAGCTCAACACCTCAGACTACTTTAACACACATCTACATTTCTCCTCGCTTATCTACAAATACCTACTTTATCTGCGGTTACCAACTTTAATTTGTAATTTAAACAGGGGAAAAAAAAAACCCCGAGAAACAACATTTCCTAAAGTTCAAACATGCTCTGAGCAGGTGTAAAGGACACAGCTCGAAAAATCTCTGCTAAAGGGCTGTGAGTTTTAACCCAGACCCAGGGGTATGGCAGCCAAACCTGCAAAGTGCACAGATGCTGTGAAGAACCTTCACATCTCTCACCTATGAGAGCAATATTTACGTATGTGTTTGTGACATCCTATAACAGCAGCCTTTCCTTGAACACTCACACCTATACCTGAAACCTGCTTCATAAAGGAACACCTTCTCGCTGTATGTGCTTCGCGTGTGTGTGTGTGCGTGCGCGCGTGTGTGTGTGTGTGTACGTGTGTGTGCATGTGTTAGAACACCTGGTGTTACAGTGACATTTGTGGATTTGTCAGAGTCTGTGTGGAAGTATGTGTGCATATCTGCACCATCTCCTTCTCTTTCTCTCTCTCTCTCTCTCTCTCTCTCTCTCTCTCTCTCTCTCTCTCTCTCTCTCTCCCTCTCTCTGGTCTCCAGCCCAGAGCTGCTGTCACTCAGATTGGAGCCAAATGGGTTCTTTGATCCTATTAGGGCCCAGTGCCAGATCTACACACCCACTCATTAGATCCACACACGCCCACACACACACACACACACACACACACACACTGAGCGCAGGACGACGCAGGACGAGCCACTGCACCCACACTCACCCCCTGCCATCCACCCAAATGGATTATTCCTGACTGATCACTTTCTGGATCGTCTTTCAGGAACGTTTGGAGTTGCCTGTGATCAGGGCTTCCACTGCTCGGAGCCCGAGACCCTAACGAGAGCAGAGGACACGGAGATGCCGTGGGTGGAGAAAGCTGTGTGCCTCAGAGTGACAGAGCAGGTTTAATGAAGCTGTTCTGGTCAGGCGTGAGGTGAAGTCTAACAGTGCTCCTTCACAGCCTTACAGGAGCACCAACCGGGATAAGGGTGGGGATTAAATATGTTTGTAAATATATGTGGATAATGGGATTGTGGATTATGTGTAGGATATACACACATGCACACAGTACACACACAATGTATTCTCATATGTATATATATGTGTGTGTGTGTGTGTGTGTGTGTGTATTGTGTTTGGTGCGTGTGGTGTGTGTGTGCACGTGAGTGTGTGTGTGGTGTATGTGTCTGTGTGTGTGTGTGTCTACAATAGTGGTTCCCATTCCCATTTCTGCACACTGACCCAACTCATGAAGGGCCTGGTAATTAACTGAGTTGAAGCAGGTGTTTCAGATTAGAGAAAAAAACCCATTAAACATGTAGAGCACAAGGGTCTTGAGAGCAGGACTGAGAATCAGTGACATGCACAAACATTCCCCTCCAACCGCTTTCAATAACCGGCATGAATCATGGGCTGTTGACAAATTAAACGACTTCTCTTTCAAACAACTGTTGCCATTTTTATTTAATGTTTATGGTGAAATGTAAAGAATGTAAAAATCTTTCTTAAGGTGCTTTCGGGCAGCGAGGTGCTACACTGAGGGATGAGAAAGTAACCGTGGAGATTCAAAATAGATGAGGTTTTCTCTACAGAGGGATTTGGCGTATGAAAAGACATTGAGACCAGCTGTGAGACCAGCTGTGAGATGAGTTTGATGTGTTTTGTAAAACTCTTTGTAGATGTGGCAGACACGCAAGAAAGACACACAAGAGAAACCCCAAGAGAGACACACAAGAGAGACCCCATGAAACTGAAGGGTTTTCCCAAAGATACACTCATTCACACATCTAGTGACGTCACAAAGGGTCCTGGAGAAATGAGCGAGTGCCAAATCTCACTGCACTTCTGCAAGTGACAGGTCAAGACCCCAGCGTGCTCCTCTGGGGAGGTCTCTGTTGAGAGAGGAGAGGTAGTATCTTAACCAGGTAGTGTCTTAACTCCAGCAGATTGGTGTGTGCTGTGGTGGACTGCCTCTACCTGGGGAGGGGGAAGTGTAGGTCAGGTCTGTCCACGAGGAGAGACCTCCACTCCATCCCTAACTGCACTGGTCACACACACACACACACACACACACACACACACACACACACACACACACACACACACACACAGCCATGACAGTTTGACTTCATTATTCTGCTGCTGTTTCCAGAGGTCATTAATATATTCAAGATTAAAGGATATTTGAGTCAAAGGTCAGAGTTCAGAGAGTAAACTTTACTTTTATTGACCTTCACTATGGTAACAAAATAGGTTCCACCACAGCAGCAAGAAGAATGTGCAGAAAAAAGTGTGGAACAGCCTAACATAACAACCTTATTTGTCTGTCTGTTTATTTATTTGCTGTTGCAATTCTGTGTGTGTGTGTGTGTGTGTGTGTGTGTGTGTGTGACCACAGAGGTTTCCCTTGCTGATGTTCTTCTGTAATTGTCCTTATGGTGGTGGAAGAGCAAACATCTACTGCATGTGAACTCCACACAGTAACAGCAAAGGATCCCTCCTACACTTGGCACATCAGATGTCTAGAGCAACAAACAAACAAACAAACAAACAAACAAACAAACAAACAAAAACCTCTTTTGTATGTGATACTTTCAGGCAATTGTTTTGCTGTAACTTTCCTGTAAAGAGAAAAAGCTCTTTACAATCGGACGCCCTGGAGAAACTAGTTTGCGAAATCGTATCTTTTTCGACTTTGTTGTGACATGCAGAGTGTTCGTACACGTGCGGTCGTTTCCACAGATGTGATGCAGCAATCACGCACCATGTCCGATCCGACGGCGAGGCGAGGAAGGGGTTAAACCCGCATCCTCCATGTGTTGCCATGTGTTGTCTCCGCATCAGTGTACATTATGTACTCCTCATTTGCATACTGCAGTGCGAGCTCAATTAAAATGAACTTTTAATTTCTTACAAGTAAATTAGTTTTGCATGTGATGCGTGCAAATGTCGGGATAATGGACGCTTTTTAATGAGCTTTGAAGCCAAGCACATCCGATAAGCTCCTGAGGAACGAGAGTGGACAGGGAGTCCACACCCAGGAAAACCTGATTCTACACCCCCCGCCTCCATCCTTTTTGCCTGCCCTCTTTCTCTCTCTCTCTCTTTCTCTCTTCCCCCTACCCATCACGGCATCTTTTCATCAGTCTGTTTCTCTCTCTATCACTTGTCTGTCTCCCTCTCTGAGAGTGAGAGCCAGGCTGCTCTAGGCTGCTCTCGGCAGCTCTGGGGGCAGAGGTGCTCTTTGTGTGCTGTGTGAGACTGATGTCATGGGCTGACCAGGTGCATGGACAGAAAGAGGTCCGTTGTTGTGCCCCTGGTGAGTGAGTGAGTGTGGGTGTGGGTGTGGGTTGGTGGGTGGGTGTGGGTGAGTGAGTGTGGGTCACTAGGAAAGCCTTCTCTCATCTCAGGAACATTGACAAATTAAGAAAGATAATGTCGCTACATGAGGCAGAAATACTAGTTCATGCTTTTATTACCGCTAGGTTACAGTGGCAAGGAAAACAATAACAACAGTGCCAAGAAAAAACTCCCTGAGAGCAAGAGGAAGAAACCTTGAGAGGAACCAAGACTCATAAAGGAGAGGCCCATGCTCCTTTGGTGGACCATCGGGCACCACAATAACAACAGTACAAACAGTAATAATAATAGTAAGATCTATCCATTTGCAGCACTGAGTGATGATCTGTTGGTGAGACTCACACAAAGGAAGGGCATGAGGGTCTGGATCTCTAGTATCTCCTGGAGTCTCAAATATAGCACGAGTAGCTCAACCGAGTGGGTGGTGAAGAGAGGGGGAGGAAAAGGAGACCACAAAACATCAGGTGTTAGAGGCTCTTATAATGCAACAGGTGCAGAAAATGTACACTTGTGTAGAGGGCAAGCAGAGACTCTGGCAGGACTGGCTATGACAGCATAACTAAAAAGGGGGAGAACCAGGAGGTTCACAGACATTTCGGAGCCCTGGGACGTTCAGCGTCCAGCCAATCACTGTCATAAACTTGAGTGAACTTGTGAAACGGGAGGTTGACAGCATCCAAACATCCCAGTTTACCAAAACACTTCCCTGCCCATGAACCCCCTGGCTCTGCACCTTTAATTATTAACAAAATTAACAACAAAACTATTAACAAAATGGCAAGTAAACAAGTAAGTTTTTAACCTAGACTTAAAGACTGAGACTGCTTCTGATTCCCGAACACTTCATAACTGTGGGGATTTGTGAGAGAAAGATCTGCCACCAGCTGTAGTCTTCATAATCTGAGGTACCCACAAAAAAACAGCACCTTTTGATGGAAGTAGGCGAGATGGTTCACAGGAGACCAGAAGCTCAATAAGAAACTGTGGAGCAAGACCATTTACTGCTTTATAGGTAAGTAGTAGCATTTTATAATCAATATGAAATTTGACAGGGAGCCAGTGAGGATAAGATGGGTATAATATGTTCATATCTTCTAGTTCTAGTAAGGACTCTAGCAGCTGCATTCTAGCCAACTGAAGCTTGTTTACACTCCTATTGGAGCATGCAGACAGCAAGGCATTACAACATACAGTAATCCAACCTAGAGGTAATAAAAGCATGAACTAGTATTTCTGCATCATGTAGTGACATTATATTTCTTAACTTTGCAATGTTCCTGAGATGAGAGAATTTCCTAGTGATATTATCTACACCGGCTTCAAGTGAAAGACTGGAGTCAATAATCACACCAAGGTCTTTTACTGCAGTACTTGATATAACTGCAAGACCATCCAGAGTTACTTTGTAATCAGAAAGATTCCTTCTGTCTACCTGTGGTCCAAGTACATCTGTCTTATCAGAATTTAGTAGGACATTTCTCAGCATCCACTGCCTAATGTCCTCTGCACATTCCTGTACTTTACTAAGATGGTGTATCTCACCTGGCTTTGTCGAAACGTATAGCTGCATATCATCAGCATAACAGTGGAAGCTGACACTGTGCTTGTCAATAATTTCACCCAGAGGATTATACAAAGAAAAAAACAGAAAACAGAACCTTGAGGAACACCAAACTTCACCTTAGTCAGAGCAGAAGATTCACCATTTACATCAACAAACCTCGAACCAGGAAAGAGCCGTTCCCTTAATTCCAACAACATTTTCTAGTCTGTGGAGGAGAATGGTGTGATCAACAGTGTCAAAAGCCGTCTCTCTACTATGATGAGCCCTAAATCCTGACTGATAGATTTCATGAATGTTATTTCTGTGTAGGTAAGAACATAGCTGTTGTGCTACAACTCTTTCTTGGATCTTGGAGATAATGGGGAGGTTTGATATTGATCTGTAGTTGCACGGTCAAGATCAGGTTTTTTAATCATGGGTTTGATAACTGCTAATTTAAATAATTTAGGAACATATCCGGCGCTAAGAGGAGAATTGATCGTTTTTAGAAGAGGTTCAATTACTGCTGGTAGTACCTGTTTAGAAAATGTTGTAGGTAAGGAATCTAGTAAACATGTTGATGATTTGTCTGAGGAAATAAGTGAAATTAGATCAGTCTGATTTAGAGGAGTAAAACCTTCTAATCGCTCAACTGATACGGCTAAACTGACATCGACACGATTGGCTAGAACATCGTCGGGCTTTCATTTAATAGTATGAATTTTCTGCCTGATGTTTTCAAATCACATGTCCACTCACCAACGTAGACATACACACTGCCCGCATGTGGCAGTGTTAGTGTTGGCATGGCGATGGTAGATGGGACAGTGTTGGTGATGATACCTCAATAATAGTGGCCTTCTACAAACACCTGGCCTTTCTCACCTTCATGGTGAAGAAACTAGTTGTATTTTTTTTCCTGCTTTGAATCTTACTCTTTCTCTCTCACACACACACATACACACACACAGTCATTCTCTTCTTCATCGCAGATGTGCAGACAACAGATTAGTTCTGCCATACCTGAGAGGCTGAGCTAGCGCGCCACGCAAGCTAAATCCCAATCAGCTAATGTCGATAAAGGAGGTGGGCGAGGGACATCTGTTCCCACACAACACCCAGAGCCTGTCTGAATCGTAAGATGAAATAACTCACATATGGTGAACTGGAGAGTATTCTCCAGCTCTCACTCTCATCTGCTGTAATTTGGGGTGTATGTTCCCAAGGATCAGCCACTCTGAGTGGCCTACCACAGTGTCCATGGAGGGCTTTCCCAGCTCCAAAATTTTTTTAAAAAGGCTTTTGAGTGGTGTGAATGTACATATGTACACCTGAGTCACAGGACGTTTGAGTGGTGTGAATGTACATATGTACACCTGAGTCACAGGACGTTTGAGTGGTGTGAATGTACATATGTACACCTG
>JAOXYF010000020.1:5014086-5033257 GCA_028565775.1 Sternarchorhynchus goeldii | reverse complement strand
AATTAATATATATATATTTGGGGTGGAGTTTCTTGAGTGTGTGACAGTGGGGTTAAGCCTATCAGAAAGTTCATGTGTTGTGGTGGTGGTAAGTGGCTCTTAGGATGGTATGACTGATGTTCAGTGAGAAATGGAGAGCTGTAGGTAAGACTGTACATATCGGTTTATCATAAGATCCATTGATGATGCTCAAACTCAAAGAAATGTTTCTGTAATGCGCAAAGTGACCTCTTCTTCTCCTTTACATTTGTAGAAGTGATTTATCTTTTTACGTCGCTATATTTGAATTACCTCTGAAGTACCTGGGAGCATAATGGAAATACTAGCTCTGTGTAAATAAACTGGCCTTGTTTTGCCTTGTTATGACCAAGGTTTGCCCGTTCGTGAACTCTCAGCACAGCAGAAACGTTCATTTGCATCTTCATCGCACGCTTCTCCGAGTTGCCTGACGAGCCGGTCAGAGAACTTGTCTGGGACCTCGCCCATGAAACTCGACACAGCAAACCAATTTACTAATTACACGATAAAATGAATCAAATTCGGAAGTAACTGACCTGTGTTCAACCTCTGGATGATTTTCTGCTCCAAATGCTATCTTTCTTCAAAGTTGAGGTCATCGATACGGTAACGACCTCTATCAAGCTTAAGGGCTAAATAGTCAACACAGCAAGATATAATATGCAAAACCACCACTCATGTATCTACGATATAGTATTGAGAGCCCACTCAGAAATCAATAACCTACGGTTGCCATTGGTTTCATTTTTTATTTTCCTATCGATTGCAGTTATAAGATTGAAAGCAAAGTCAAGCCAATTAAGGAGAGTTAATTGATTTCCACTCCCCACCCACTAGCTGGGTAGAAGTGGTTTATGCAATGCAGATCAAATCAGAAGTCACCCTAACCTCCTTTCTGAAGTCTGAAAAATATTTTAATGAGGTGGGAAGATGGTAAATAGATGCGCCTTCTCCTGTTTGAACCTTGCCTGCGGAGATGAAATAACTGAGAAAACAACCAGTCAGTCACCAGGGAGCGTGAAATCTCTACTCAGTACATGATATTTATCATTGTGTGCAGCACTTAGGAATCTGGAAAGAGAAGCTAAAAGAGGTGCTGCCAAGTAAAACTGCAGTAAATATCAATGGTTACATTTTTAAGGGATAATCTGTGTTGAATGATCAATATAATTATAATCAGATATATTTCTTGCAGTGAATAAATTAACGTGAAAGGAGAATACTGAATCTTCTAATATTCCTCCCCCCACCCAACAGTACATTTTCTTTTTTTTCTCTGCCAATAAGCAAATCCTGGTGTAATTTTGTGTCAAGTTTTTATAATGACCCATCTACAGAGACTTCAGCAGAATCCATGCCTGGAGAATGTAATGCCCCACTCTTTAATTGGCTCTGGCTGAATCCTGACAGTGTCTCTCTGGTTCTGTTGGTGTGGAGAGTTTGCTCATCAGAATGCTCTCTTTTAAAGGTTAGTTGGATGGGAATACTGTAAATGAACTTTCGTGGTTGCCTAAGAGTTCTGAAGCCTTTATCTATGAGCAGGAATGTATTGGTGTTGCTAGAAAACTCCACCTCTGTGCAATGCTCTACTCACCCCTGTATAATGCTCTTCTCACCTCTGTATATTCTACTCACCTGTGTATAATGTTCTACTCACCTCTGTATAATGCTCTTCTCACCTCTGTATAATGCTCTTCTCACCTCTGTATATTCTACTCACCTGTGTATAATGTTCTACTCACCTCTGTATAATGCTCTTCTCACCTCTGTATAATGCTCTTCTCACCTCTGTATATTCTACTCACCTGTGTATAATGCTCTTCTCACCTCTGTATAATGCTCTACTCACCTCTGTATAAATACGAACAACACAGAATGTGGTTTAAAGTTTCATAGAGCCAAACCTACTGTGGCCTTCACTGACTTCAGTGCGACTGCAGCCCCGAGATGGACATCTTATATTGTAGTTTGTTTTTGTGGGTTTTTTTTACCACAGGAAACATGAAAACACATGTGATGCAACATCTTGCTAATGTGACCTTTTCCTCAGAACTGTGGGGTGTGGGGGAGTGGTGATGATTTGTGTTTGGGTCACAGACCTGAAGGTAGGTGCCCTCTCTCAGCCGCCTGTCAGCACTCTCCAGTGCCTCACACGGCACGCAGCAGCTGGGAACCTCTCAGCTGGGAACCTCTCAGCAGGGAGCCTTTCGTTTCCATCTGTCCTCTTTTCAGGGTGGCACATATCTAGAGCAGCCAAGTGACTGCACATGCCATTGGGTAGGGAGCTGGTGCACCTGTTTTTTGGGTTCTCAGACTTTCACAGTTTGTCAGGGTCGTTTTAGTAAAAGAAAATGTGCTCACCTGCAGCTGGGTGGGGATGACTGTGTGTGAAACAGGCCCACTGGTGTGCTGTGTTTTGCCATTAGAACAGCCATGATATTATGCAAGAGTTCACCAAAAATGTACATCAATGGATATCGCTGATGGATAGGGAGTTTCATGCCCTTGCAAGGATGAACGTCCTCCAAGAGAATTTATCAACACTGGGTGTGAGTGGGTGTGCATGAGGAGGTGTGTGTGTGTGTTTGGGTGTGTGGGAATTTGTGTGTGTGTGTGTGTGTGTGTGTGAGACAACGTACTTAATTTAGCAGGTGTGCTTTGACAGTTCTTGAACGGACGCCAAGCCCATAGTGGAAAAATGGAGTAGGGGGGTAGAAAGAGTGAGAGAGAGGGAAAGAGAGAGAGAGTTAGAGAGAGAGAGGGAGGGAGATAGAGAGAGAGAGAACCAGCACGCATCTGTGCAAGGCTGTGTGGGTGACAGATGGGGACGGTTTAACTTATAGAGTTCTGTTAAGATCTGTAGCTTTTCTGGGCCTGTCTGTGCCAAAACAGGTGCACACAAAAAATACCACAGAGAGAGAGAGAGAGAGAGAGAGAGAGAGAGAGAGAGAGAGAGAGAGAGAGAGAGAGAGAGAGAGAGAGAGAGAGAGGGGGAAAGAGAGAGAGACAGAGAGAGAGAGAGAGAGAGAGAGAGAGTGGGGGAAAGAGAGAGAATGGAAGGAGGGAAGGAGAGAGAGGAAAACCCATCTTCCATTTTTTTTTTTCATGTTTGGTGATCTTCCAGAAGAACTCCTTCGTGATTACCAAGTCCAAAGGCGACGAAGGCACATTCTTTAACGTTGTGGAAATCACTGTCTGTGTTCATCCACCAACCAAGAGCGTTTGGGAGATCATTACCATCACAAACACATTACCATCACAAACACATTCCCATTACATGCCCCTTACACTGAATCTGTTCTACAATCTACCTCCACAAGGAACAATCACATTTTGTCTTCTAACATTTGTTTTTCCAGTCGTGTTTTGACATAAAGCGCTAATCACATGTTTGATTGTTTTCGGCTACACTGAAGGCAGCGTTTCAACGGACTAGCTGGCCCAGTGACGGCAGAGGCTGCGTTTGCATAGTGGGAGGGGCTACAAGAGCAGGAAGGCGGGGCTGTTTATTGGGGCGGAGTTCATTGAGAGCCAGGCAGCACGGCAGGTGCAAGGCAGGATCTGCAGCCGTATGCTTGCCTGCTTCTCGCATGTTCTCTAGAGCTGCACTCAGCTGTGGAAATGGCCCTGCTCACACACACACACACACACACACGCTCTTCTGAAGCTCAACGATCATCGAGAAACTCTTCCAACAAACCAAATAAACAATATGACATGGTGTGTAATAACATGGAGGAACCAGAGCCATAACACTTTCAGGCCCCTTTCCAGTTGTTACAGAACCTTATCAGGACTGTTCGAGTATTGATTCAGCTTTTGGGCCTTTGGAGTTGCCGTAGACTTGACCTTTTTCCTGTTGTTACTGGAAGTAAAGCTGGATTTCCTCATGCAAGCCAAAGCCTTGTTACTTTTTTTGGGTTTCTGTCTCGATTTTTCTTTCATTCTAAATGTGCACTTACAATCATTTTTGTGTAATAAATATCTGTTTCTAATAAACTAGATAATAAATGTACAGAGACTGTCTGAGTAGAAATACATTATGTCAAATATATAAGTCATTACAGGTTAAGTTATAAGTTATAGTCATTGGCACAAGAGATACAGTGAATCCTGGAATGTTATTGTCCCTGAGAAATAAAAAACAGCTGGATTAAGATATGGGATAAGAGAAAATACACAAAACCATGGCAACCTCAATCAGTGACATTTACTTCTCTCACAAAAAGGTACATCACTTGTGCTGATCATACACACACACACACACACACACACACACACACACACACATTACATCACCTGTGCTGATCATACACACACACACACACACATTACATCACCTGTGCTGATCATACACACACACACATTATACACATTACATCACCTGTGCTGATCATACACACACACACATTACATCACCTGTGCTGATCATACACACACACACACATTATATCACCTGTGCTGATCATACACACACACACACATTATATCATCTGTGCTGATCATACACACACACACACACACACACACACACATACATCTGAAACGAACAATTATTATAAACTGTCAGGAAATGTGACAGATGTAGAGATGTTATATTCTCCCCCTGAAGTAAAATCTTTACTATTTGTAACCATTGTACATCTGAAGTGTTGCATAAAAACACTGGAAGAAATATTGTAAGGAAGGGAGTGAAGAGTCTTGGGCTTCATTCCTTGGTTTGTTTTTTTGCCCTCTAAGGGAGTTTTGTGTAAAGGTGCTTAGTGGTGATGCCTGTGCTACAGGTGTAGCTGTGCGTTGTGGGTGTAGCACAGGTGTAGCTGTGCGTTGTGGGTGTAGCACAGGTGTAGCTGTGCATTGCGGCTGTAGCACAGGGTTATTTTGCTCAGATCTGCAGCTGCTGTGCTAATTAACTCAACTCGCCAAGTTGCCGTGTGACTCTGGGAGCCTGTGTGCAGCAGATAGGCAGATCGCTCTGACACGACTAGTCAGGCCTGCCGCAGCGGTGGCCGGGCAGCAGCAGCCGCGGGAGGAGATAAGGCCTGAGTAGCCGCTCGCCTACCTTGCCCCCCCCCTTCTTCCAGGACCTTATCGGTGTGAGCGGCGTACGAGCGGGTCATGGTGTGGCGGTGGTGGCACCAGAACTGGGCCAGAGTGATTACTGGGGCTAATCGTTTATCTCCCCTGCACCAAAACTTCATGCGGCGTCTGGGAGCTGAACGAGACGTGCACAGGGGTGCAAACACACACACACACACACACACACACACTTCTATAGAGAAAAAAGTGCATCAGCGTGAAAACAGCAGGGCTGCCTTTGCTTCTGAAGCCTCATGTCTTGTGTGCATCTCATGCCACCTGCCTGCATGTTTGACCCCAGGTGTTGTCATGCTGATGGTTGAGTGAGTGACTCATGAACAGTTCTGAATAGGCACGGACATTAATATAAGTAATTAGGTTATAATGTAGGAACCCAGTTTCCTCAGTCCTGTTCCATAGCTCAGAAGGACAGATTTCCTGAATATTCTGTATAGGTGTATATATTTGATTCAAATATTTCACTATAATGTGTTGGAAATGAGTGTTTCAGCATCTACACATAGAAAGGAAAGTCCCTAAAATGTTTTGTGGTTTTTCGGTTGGGTCTTTCTCACAAAAGTCCCACCTGTAACACTTGGACAACCTCCCAAACACACGTGTATGTACACACACACACACACACACACACACACACACACATATAAACACACTCTCTCACATCCACTCTTCTAGCCACCATCTGTGAGTGTTTGGCAGTAACAGACATCTGTGTGTGTACATCCCCTTTCACTTCTGTACTCCTGTGTGCATGCATGCGTTCTTGAGTGTGTGCGTGTGTGTGTGTGTGTGTGTGTATGTGTGTGTTAGGTAGAGGGCCACTGCAGGCTTTAATTTCTCTCTGTACCAGTGTGTGTGTGTGTGTATATGTGTGTGTGTGCGTGTTCAGTCTCTCTCTATACCAGTATGTGTGTGTTCAGTCTCTCTCTATACCAATGTGAGTGTTCATTATCTCTCTATACCAGTGTGTGTGTGTTCATTCTCTCTCTATACCAGTGGGTGTGTGTGTTCATTCTCTCTCTATACCAGTGTGTATGTGTGTGTGTTCATTCTCTCTCTATACCAGTGTGTGTGTGTGTGTGTGTGTGTGTGTGTGTGTGTGTGTGTGTGTGTGTGTTCATTCTCCAGTGCTGTGATGGCAGCAGGGTTTGTACAGACACTACAGAGCCTCCAGACCCCCAACCATCAGGAACACATATGGCAGCTCTCAACACCCGCTTCTCTCCCTCTCTCTCTCTACCTCTCCCTCTCTCTCCCTCTCTCTCTCTCTCTCTCCTTCTATATCTCTTCCTCTCTCTCTCTCTCCCTCTCTCTCTCTGTCTCCTTGTCGCTCTCTCTCCCTCTCTCTCGCTCTCTCTCTTCCGCTCCCTCTCTCTCCCTCTCTCTCTCTCTCCCTCTATATCTCTTCCTCTCTGTCTCCCTGTCACTCTCTCTCCCTCTCTCTCTCCCTCTCCCTCTCTTCCTTTCTCTCCCTCTCTCGCTCTCTCTCTCTCTCTCTCTCTCTCTCTCTCTCTCCCTCTCTCTCTCTCTCAGTGACCCTCCTCAGCTGTCCAGTCTGTCATGTAGGGAGCTGATTTCCATCCTGATGTAACAGAAGTGGCTTGTTCTGCAACACTCTTCTGAAATGTGGCCAGACGTCTGTCTTCAGGAACCACGCACAGAGACCACATATCCTGCCCCTCCCCGACCACGTGTGAGAGCGTGGGGCGTAGGGGTCAAAAGGTGGGCAAGGTACAGAGCGGGTGGAGCGGCATGGGTGGAGTGGCATGGGTGGAGCGGCGCAGGTGGAGTTGTGCGGATGTCTGGTCAGGAAAGGGAAGTACGAACTGGGCACGATCACAGCTGGTTCCTGCCTTCCTGAAGACGGCCAGCTTTCACACAGCACAGCACTGTTTACCTTCCCCTGAGAAACTCACACAGGGGACAGGGGACAGAGAACACACACACACACACACACACACACACACACACACACACATATGTGCTTTTAATATAATTAATAGACCCTTCTAACCTCTATCAGTGTCCTCTACCACTACAATAGAGTGAGTGAGAGAACAAGAGAGTGAGAGGATGAAAGAGAGTGAGAGGGAGGGAGAGAGTGAGAGAGGAAGGGAGGGAGGGAGTTGGAGAGGGAGGGAGGGAGTTAGAGAGGGAGGAACTGAAGGAGGAACGACCTCAGTGGGTCCTCACTTACAAACAGTTTGTCAGAAGGGTCACAGATGTGAAGAACCATGCTGTATCTGACTGGGCACCATCTACTGTCGAGCAAAGGGAACCTGGCACGAGTTTCCCAAAGACAGGAAAAGAGCCGACGTCTGAGAGGCCATCTCCCCGTCCCGCAACGTCTCGTCTCCCTTCCTGCATTTTCTCACTCTTGGATTAAGTCCTCCTAGTGCACGTGGACTTTGTTTTCTGCTGCGTGTGTTCCACATTTCACGGCTCGAAGAACTCCGTACGTCTCACGTGGCTCCGCCTGGGACAGAGCGGGACAGAGCGGGACAGACCCCGGGATCTAAACGTTAGTGTCGTGCGAGGAAGCGCCTGATCGACGGGAGGGGGCAGGGCATGTATGAGATGACTGACGAAATCCACAGAGACAGACACAGGAAGTCTGGGAGCAGGAGAGGCTCCTCCTCTTCCTCCTCTTCTTCGTCAGGTGGCCTGACGGCTCTGAGGGTCGCCACGGTGATGCTGAGCAGTGCGAGAGATGCATCGCGTAAACACAACATTCGTCATTCGGCGTTGGCGGACACACACAGGAGACGACACACAGGTAAACGGGACCCAAACGCACAGTCACACTCTCTTACTAAGGTTTGTCATGTGTTGTGTACATATATATATGTAGTGAAAGCAGTTCTTCCTCTCTGCAGTGTAACTATTAGCAAACTGACACTTCAGTCAGTTACCTACAATATCTCATGTGTGTACTGACCCGGGTTCACCTCACAGCATGTGTGGAACGCTTTTACGGCAGGTTTTCTGTGTATATTTGAATCTTTGTGGAGAGTGAGGGTCCGTCCTACAATACCTGTGACTCTGTGTGTGATCCTTGTTAGTAATGAGCTCTGAGCGTCTCAGAAAAGTGCTGTGTAAATTAGTTTCAACCATAAGAAGGAGAACATGAGTTCTCTGTCACAAAACACACACACACACACACTGACCTGGTGGCAGATGACATAGGACCAACCGGCCATTGGTAAACACACCTGGTCTGGTTCTGCTACCTGTCAGCGTGGCAGTGGGAGAACAGGGGCTGATGGGAAATGGAGTTTGTTGTGTGCCAGAGGGGGTGGGGGCGGCCGGCTGCTCTTCCCGAGAAGCGGCAGATGTGTTGGAGCGTCAGAGCAGCTGCGTGTGCTGATAACAGCGACGGAGAGACATCGGCACGCGAGATCCTCTTCCCGGCTCTTATCTCTCTCTTGCACACACACACACACACACACACACACACACACACTTACACACACACTCACACACCGCTCAACAACAAGCACCCGCCACCTGCTTCACACACAAGTACTGAGAGAGAGAGAGAGAGAGAGAGAGAGAGAGAGAGAGAGAGAGAGGTGCAAGGCAAGAACACTGAATTCAAACCCTGAAAGTCTTCTACAGCTGAAAAAAAAAGATATAGGAGAAATAATGAAAACAAAGCTTTTCCTAGGGCCCATTCACAGCTGCAGAGAGATGAGCCGCAGTCATCCACGGCTATTGTGATACATATAGAGGCCTGATCCAGTCCCCAGTGAGAGTCGCTGCTCCCACAGCTGGTATGTGGATGGAAGGGGGCAGTGGGGCTCCGATGCATGTTTGATGGAGTAATGAGGGCAGAGAGAGGACAGAGTATCCATCCCAAATCACAACTTTTCGTTTTTACAAGGCAGAAGCTGCCGCTCAAGTATTTGCTGTATTATCGGAACTGTTGCGACAGCAGCAGTGTGTGTGTGTGTGTGTGTGTGTGTGTGTGTGTGTGTGTGTGTGTGTGTGGTATTTGGTAATGAAAATGCTGGGCCAGGTGATCAGTGTGAGATGGATGGTCCTATTAACAGAGAGACAGAGAGAGAGAGACAGAAAGGAGAGACTGGGAGACAGAGAGAGCAAAAAATATAGTCCTCCAACTACTCTTGGCAAAGTTGCAGACAGTATCTGACTCATTCTACATACCCAACTCCATATTACGTGGTCGACTGTCCTGAAGCAGTGACGAAGTCTGCGGCGAGGTGGAGGGGGTGGAGGGGGTGGAGGTCGGCGTGGGTGGGGGTTTACTGAGCCTTCCTAGTTCTGTTTCCTCTGCAGTAGTTTTGTGGTCTCTGTAAGGAACAGATGTTCACAACTTGATACTGTGCTGCATCTTCCTTTTCCCTGCTATCTTAAGTTCCAGCACTGCCAACTGTTTTCACACAAACTGTCTACACACACACACACACACACACACACACACACACGTATATTCGTACATGACTGTGAAATCATTCACTTACGCAGATGCTCATTAACAAACTAAATAATACCTTTTTTTTTAATACCTTTAAGAAAGTCTCCGTTGTTGGCTGTGCTAGTTGCCTGCTCTTACAGATGTTCATGGACCACTAAGATTTAGGGAAACTTAGGGTTCGCCTCTGGTTAGCGGCAGTAAGGAACAAACCAGTTTATTTTTTCTCTTCTGAGGTCTGGCTTTGTGAGAGTACACTTCTCTCACAAATCAGCAGGTCATAAAGTCCTCCGTGTGTCCTTTGTGTGTCCAAACGTCTCCTCTCGCCTCAGCTTTGATTGAGCCGGTATGCCAGTATACATTGTCAGAGGTTTTGTGACTGCAGTTTAGTTCAGAGAGAATGTCAATAAACTTCATTACAGATAATAATAATTTCTCTGTGTCTCCCAGTGTCTCTCTCTCTGTCTCTCTGTTTGATTTCTCTTTCTCTTCTCTTGAGACGTTAAATATCTCTCCCAAACACATTTGACCATCACATTACCTCTTAGTCTGTTCAATTCAGTTCACTTTTCATTTCTATTGCACTTTTAACAATGGACATTGTCTCAAAGCAGCTTCACACAAATCTAACAACAGATTTTCCACCTGCAGGTATTTATTCCTTTTATCCACAATGAGAAAGACAAGGAACAATTCCCTGAGGATGAACCTTGAGAGGAACCAAGACTCAAAAGGGAAACCATCTTCATGTGGGTGATAGTGTGATTTATTGTAAAACTGATCAGTCTTAGTTTCCCTGTGATGACTTTATATATCAGACACAGTCCACAACAGGTCCTGGTCTGTATGTTTAGTTTGCCCATCATGGTGATTTTAGACTCTCCATGTAGTTCATCTTTAGCAGCAGTGAGTGATGTTGAGTCGGTGTGATTCCACGCAGAAGAAGGACATCAGGGTGGATCAGGCAGATAAAGGAATCTGGATCGCTGGGATCTCCTGGTGCTTCAGGTGTCGCACGTGTAGCTTGAGCGAGTGGGAGGAGAAGAGAGAGAGGGAAAAGATCACAGAATAATCTGTGCGAGGGAGCGAGGGGAGCACTTGAGGAGCCACGGCCCTCCCTCACTCCCCTCACTGCGGCGGCCGTAAAGCCTCGCGCTGTTGACGATGGCCGCCTTCTCGTTAGATCAACTCCCACGTGTTGGCCAGGCTCTTCTTAAAAGAACTGTAATTTACATTAGGGCTTGTAATGGTGGCCGAATGCAGGAGCCAAAGCAGCTGTGCACAATAGACCCGCCACTCTCAGACAGTAGCAACTCTTATCTCTGCCACACACACAGACTCCACTGCTGCAAGGCTGGATTTACAATGTGGAAGCTGACGTAAAGGGAGACAGGCCTGCAGGCCTCTCTCTCTCTCTCTCTCTCTCTCCCTCTCTCTCTCACTCTCGCTCTCTCCCTCTCTCTCTCTCCCTCTCTCTCTCTCTCTCTCTCTCCCTCGCAATCTCTCTCTCACTCTCTTTCTCTCCCTCTCTGTCCCTCGCTCTCTCTCTCTCCCTCTCCCTCTCTCTCTCTCTCACTCTCTGTCTGTCTCTCTGTCTCTCTCTCTCCCTCTCTCTCCCTTCCCTCTCTCTCTCTCTCTCTCTCTCTCTCTCTCTGTCTCTCTGTGCCTCGGCAGAGAGACTGTCGTTTCCATACTGACACAATGAAGGGCAATCAGACGCCTCCATCTCTCACCTCTCCATCTCCGACTGCATCAGATGGAGACAAAGACAGAAGATGAGAGAGAGAAAGAGAGGGAGAGGGAGAGGGAGAGAGGGGGAAAGGGAGAGGGGGAGAAGGAGAGAGAGAGAGGGAGAAAGAGAGGGAGAGAGGGAGAGGGAGAGAGAGGGGGGTAGAGGGAGCGAGAGAATGAGAGAGAAGGGTGCCCAGGCACTCGTAATACCACGGGTTCAAGGTCAAGGTCAAGGTGCGAAGAGGGAGTGGCCATTAGAGACCAAAAACATAAAGGAGACATTTGAATGTAGTTTCATGGGCATGCAGTGGGAATTATATAGTTCAGGCTGTCTGGAGGAGTGAGAGAGAGACATAGAGATGGAGGAAGAGAGAGAGAGAGACAGAGATGGAGGAAGAAAGAGAGAGACACAGAGATGGAGGAGTGAGAGAGAGACACAGAGACGGAGGAAGAGAGAGAGACACAGAGACGGAGGAGTGAGAGAGAGACACAGAGATGGAGGAAGAGAGAGAGACACAGAGATGGAGGAAGAGAGACAGAGGAGTGAGAGAGAGACAGATGGAGGAAGAGAAAGAGACAGAGATGGAGGAGTGAAAGTGAGACACAGAGATGGAGGAAGAGAGAGACAGAGATGGAGGAGTGAGAGACACAGAGATGGAGAAAGAGATAGTGAGACAGAGATGGAGGAAGAGAGAGAGACACAGAGACGGAGGACTGAGAGAGAGACACAGAGATGCAGGAAGAGTGCGAGAGAGACACAGAGAGAGGAGTGAGAGAGAAACAGAGATGGAGGAAGAGAGAGAGACAGAGATTGAGGAGTGAAAGTGAGACAGAGATGGAGGAAGAGAGAGAGACACAGAGAGATGGAGGAAGAGAGAGACACACACAGAGACATTGAGGAAGAGAGAGAGGGAGATTGAAATAAGGACGAGAGACAAAAAGGGAGAGATTTTAGTGATGTCCACTATAGTGTGGTGGTAGTGGAGGTAGTGGAGGAGATGGAGGTGTTGGGGGGGGCGTTGTGCCGTTGTCACGGCTACAGTGAAGCAGATGGCCCAGATGATGGCAGGGCCTGACGCTCGCACACCACCCTGCTACACACACACCTGTACCTTGGACAAGGGTGAGGGCTTAATATCAGTGGTGTAGAGGGGAGATGCTGAGTACTGAAGCAGTGTGTGTGTTTGTGTATGAGTGTGTGTGGGAGTGGGTGTGGTGGGGGGGGTGGCTGTCTCCAACAGAACAGGATAGGATCATAAATATTCCCTTACAACCTACTCATCCATCTCTTAGACAAGGAGGAGAGCCCCACCTACCACATGAACCTCTATAAAAGGTCCTGATGGACAAGCTGTGTGTGTGTGTGGGGGGGGGGGGCTGCATCTGTGTGTATCCTTAGTGTCAGTGTTTCTGTGTGTGTGTGTTGGCTGGCTTCCTGTCTTCAAGATGCTTCTAGATGTGTCCTCTAATGTTCTAATAGTTGTGGTTTACACACCAACACACTTTACACTCCTCACCTTTCTGTGTGAAGGTCCCTGACACCTTATGACCAGGACCTGCTGTCTGAAGTCAGCTCACACACATCAACGCACACACACACACACACACACACACACACACATCAACACACACACACACAGTCTAGAGGGACTGAATTTGACCTTTTACACCTGATTGCAGTGGTTCACTCCTCACCAGAGCCGTTTACATGGACATGAATTGTTGTAGCAGAACTAGTGTTTTTCTGGGCAAAGGGGCCCTGTAGGGTGGTGTCCCCCCTACAGGTGTGAGTTTGGGGGTTGGGGACACCACCCCCCCCCCCAGTAATTCCTGCTCATAGCATCATATGATGTGTTGGATGATGTGAGCAACGTGTCCCCTCCAATGCTGAAATGAATCTATATCACTGTGTCCTCTTAATGCCTTGCTACAACCGTCAGGTTCTGACGTGTCTGGGGTCCCCGTTTCTGATAGAGAGGGAGTGAACGAGAGAGAGAGAGAGAGAGAGAGAGAGAGAGAGAGAGAGAGAGAGAGAGGGAGAGGAGAGAGAGAGAGATGTAAAGGGTCTGTAACATTATATTTATTCACAACTGTGCTACATCAGCTCAACCAGCTAACCCTACCTCAAATAACACACACACACACCACACACACACACACACACACACACACACACACACACACACACACACACACAGCTGTTATAACTACGGAAACTTCCAGGGGCTGTAACTGTGCAACCTGTACTGTAAAACTAAATTATACAGGGTCCATGGTCTACATGTAGGTAACATGCTACTCACTGTTAATGTTTAATAATTATCCCCCACCTAAGCTGTGACTTTTCTAGTGTTGGAATAACAAACAAATAACAAACATTCCCTTTAGAAATACTAGTCATCTCTGTAAACTTCTAGAAAGACTAGTTAACCCAGTGAACTTCTGTACTGACCAGAGCTGATCTGAGAGAGTAGTGACCTGAGCACCTGACCCACGGTGTTCTTAGTTCTGAATACATAAGCAGATCACATGATATTGGTGGAACACTGGGAAGGTGCCACTACTACACTGGAACTGTGTCTCAGGGGGCAGGGCTGTGCTGTGTCTCAGGGGGCGGGGCTGTGCTGTGTCTCAGGGAGCAGGGCTGTACTGTTTCTCAGGGGGTAGGGCTGTACTGTTTCTCAGGGGGCAGGGCCGTACTGTTTGTTTCTCGGGGGCAGGGCATTACTGTTTCTCAGTGGGCAGGGCATTACTGTTTGTCAGGAAGCAGGGTGTTACTGTTTCTCAGGGGGTGGGGCTGTACTGTTTCTCAAGGGGCAGGGCTGTACTGTTTGTTTCTCAGGGGGTGGGGCGTTACTGTTTCTCGGGGGGCAGGGTGTTACTGTTTCTCAGGGGCGGGGCGTTACTGTTTGGTTATACTCTCTGGTTGCTCATCCTGCCTTCTGCTTGAGAGAAAGACAGACAGTATAAGAGAAACAGTGAACTAGAGAGAGAGAAAGAGTGAGCGATTGAGAGAGAGATAGCATGAGAGTTAGCGAGAGCAAGACAGAGAGAGAGAAATGTTGAGATAAAGAGGAGAAAGGAAAAAGAGAGAAAGAGGAAGGAAAGGGAAACGGTAGAGAGAGAGGAATGATAGATAGAGAAAGAGAGAGAGAGAGAGGAAGGAGAGAGAGGGAGGGAGAGAGAGGAGGCAGATGTGTGTTTCCCAGTGGTTCACCTGGAGTGACGCCGTTAGATCTCCCCTCTTGAACAGACGCAAGAACACAAACACACTGCAGGTGCACTTATGGTTAAACAGTCAAAATTGAGAGAATTAACTGAAGAAATGGGAGGGGGGTGTCTATCCTTTCACAGATGTATTGACTGTACTTCAGGAGGGGGAATACACTACAGACTAAACCGTAGGAGAAAAACCAGCATACTGCATTCATATTCAAATACAGCTGAATGTGTGTGTGTGTGTGTGTGTGTGTGTGTGTGCGTGTGTGTGTGTGTGTGTGTGTGTGTGTGCGTGTGTGTGTGCGTGTGTGTGGAAATGCCATCTCTCTTATTGATATTCATACTGGTTGAAAAGGAATCAGGCAGGTTTTTCTGTCCCATGAGTAAATCTCCTGCTATTTAATAAAAACCTGACAAACAAAATCAGCACAGACAAACCCAACAGATTTTAAGAAAAATACACTATAACCCTCTAACAGAAGAACAGCTTACAGTCTATGGGATAAACACACACTTTAGCGCTTTTAAGACGCTAAACAATCTCCTTCATAATGAAATGAATTGTTCCATTTAAATACTCAGTGTTTAGCAGTTCCTCCTCGTAAAGTCTGTAAAATGGGCGAATTCAAATCAAACCTGAACTGGGACAATATGTTTCAATAAATGCGAACGCGACGCTCGAGGAGAATAAAACCAGCCTGTTGGGTCCAAATCCGTCACTTCTTTCATCTGATTTGGATGCCCTCGACCTGACATCGGGCACCAGCTGGCTGTCAGTTGCCTGATGAATGCGTTGCGCGGTTTGTGGGATTTCACGGCTACTAAACGCATTTCGGCAGATGCGAGGAAACAGCGGCTCCCAGGGGCTCACAGCGGTAGTGCCTCATTATGAAAACAATTCAGTTCGAGAACATTATACGCTGCCTGGCGTGAAACTTGAGTGATTAATGCTGTGTTGTCGTTGCCTTCAGAGTGAATCTGACTATTGGTTTTAAAAATTTGCTTCATTTTTATTTTATTATAGTTTATGAAAACATAATATATTTATTCGATATTTTGTAATATATATATATACACATATATCTGAGGTATGTGTGTAGACCTACGTGTCTATAATTTGGAGAAAGAGCGCGAGAGAGTGGAGAGAGAAAGAGAGTTTATTCTTTTGCGCTATATTTGCACTATGTTTAGCCGGTTGTAAATGCTACAGCAGTATCGAAGAGCAAGGGAGACAGGCTGTCAACTCGTGGGTCTGAAAAGCTGTCAGAGCGAGCTAGAGCAGCGAACGAGAGCGAGCGAGCGAGCGAGCGGGCGAGCGAGCGAGAGAGAGAGAGAGAGAGAGAGAGAGAGAGGGAGAGAGAGGGAGAGAGAGAGCGCGAACACATCCCCTCTCCAGATGGTGTTTTAAACGCAGACAGAAGGCTACAGAGGGGATAAAGGAGAGAACCATTAGACAACACACGAGACCTGCAAGCCTCAAACCATTGACAACAAGAAGAAATAACCAAAACGCAAGATGGTAGAACACGAATCGATGCAGGATGTCTAGGTCAAATTAGTTGGGAATATGCGGAATGTTTTATGACTGTTTTTCTAACTGTATTGGAGGAGTGAGCGCTTCTTACGCCTGAACAGTTGGGAGTATCAGCGTCCAGACTCGATCCCGTAAACGTGGTCGCCCTCGTCAAGGAACATTTATTGAGCTTGAGAAAGCACTTGAAGACTTATTTGGATTTACCAGAGGTGCATAACCTCACTAGTTTTACCGCAGTAATCTGCTGGAACAGAATCTGGAACCAGAAGGATCTGTAGGAGAATTAACAGCATCTCTTCACCTAATGTGAGGTGTAGCGATCGTGGAATGGGATCTAAAAAAAACAAGAATAAAGCAGGAGTCGAAAAAAGGGACTTTTGTGCTCGGTTTTACATATGATTTCAACGTTTAAAACAAAGTTCTGTTCTCGCCATCCCAATTTTTACTGAACACGAAAATGATAGTCGCGTGTTTTTAAGATTTGTCGTCCAAACGGAACATAATACCAAAGAGTCGCTTTAATACTAAAGCTACGCTTAGCTCTAGCTTTGCAAAAATATATTTTCGATCTCTGAAAATTGAATTACCTCATTATATATTGTACCGAAAAGTCATCACCGCTTGGAACCCAAAGGCGTTCAAAAAATAGGCTGCATCAGACTGTCTTAAAACTACATCTGACTGTCTTTTTCCCCTTGAATTTTATATCAGTGATAAAGACATTAATAACAAACAGCGTACTTGTGATTTTCAATTTTGGAAGGGTTATTCCTTTTTTCAGCTAGAACTGAGGCGAAATAATCGTCCCTTTTTTGTTTGCGTGGAATATTTTTGCTGCAATTACCTGTTTGACCTCGACCTTCGCAAAGTAAGTGACATTTCGATTATTTAAAACTGTTGATATTTAGATCAAGTTCATCTTCCAGCACTTGACTGACAGGCTGTTTTGCGAACTGAACTAGAAGACGATCAGAGTGTTCTGTGTACAAACTGAAGCTGGGACTTTGAAGGGGTTTGTGTACAGAGAAACTGTAGCCAGAAACGTGGACAGGTGTTACAGTTTGATTTTTTATAATACAAAGAAATTATTTGATTTTAAACCATTTTTATAAATGTGTATTAATTGATACCGTTGTTAATAATGAAGTAGTAAAACAGTACTGTAAGTAAAAACGATGCAAACTGTATTAAACCTGCGTAAATTTTCCGTAGATTGAGGCATCCTACTTAGTTAACAAATAAACTATGTCGTTCGATGAAAAGGACAGAAAACCGTGACCTGTTAGTTCATTACGCATAAAACTTTAGGAAGAAAACTTCTGGAGTTTCTATTATTAATTTGCGCCAAGTGAATACTAATTCCCATTCAATTCACCGCGTAATAACTGAATATCCGTTCGTCTATTGGGCACATTTTTGCTGTTTTTCTTTGAAACTGTCAACCAAACATATTGTTGTACAGGGACTGTGATTTTGATTGCGATGTAGCCGTTTGAACTTGATGTCCAGGACACACCGAGAGCTCGGTAGAGCGCGCGGAAGACTAGGCTGTCATGGGTGATCGTTAACGTGCTCTCTCCGTTCACCTGCAGAAAGGAAACCTTCACTCACAATTAGCCATCTGGCTTCTGTTCTGCGCATAAGCAAGTTCAAATTTCAAGAAAATATTTTAGAAGAAAAATAAAAATCCAAAATTGTACAGGGATGTTACTTTGCGAAGTCATTCTGGTCGACAGAATAGCGCTAAAATGAAGTTGAATATCCATTTTATTGTTTGAAAGATGACTAGAGTGACATGCACGTCCGCAGTAAGGCAGCGGTACCCTGTATGGGTGTTACTACCTTCTGTGGAGTGAGTACTCATGACCCCATCTGAGCTTACGATGCCCCACCCGCCCTTTAAATGACCGTTGCTACTGTTGAGGGGAGTCCAGGTGTGACGGAGATGCTGATACTGAACAGCAAGCCACAGAAACCACACCACCTTCTCCCGCAAAGCCTTGTTCCCACGTCGACCGCCCCGATCGATGCCTTCCTGCCTGTCGTTTTCATCACCAACCGCTACTTTACTCTCTGAAGGACCCTGGTAAAGAGGCTGTGAATTATTGAAGCACTGGTTCTGCTAATAGATGGATGTGAAGAGGTGAAACCGCGTCGGGCTCTCAGAGCGTCTCTCACCGCACACGGGGCCACACACCATTTCCACTGTCTCCCACCCCACTTTTGAAGGAAGACCATTCGTTACTCTATAGGAGCACATGTTCCATTTGTTAGAAGATTTATTGCAGACGTGTGGCTCACGTGGACGGATGCTTGTGAAGGGTCACACCCCTTCTCGCCAGTTTAGAGGTTGATCTGCTCTCATGAGTTTTGCACACAGCATCAATCTTCCCGTCGGAGTGTGTATTCACATGAATGCCACTCACAACCGATTAACCAGAGCCACGGGTTTTTGGGAACTAAATATGTTCATACAATCATAATATTATCAGCCAGAAACCATGCACATAGCCTTGAACTCTTGATTATTGATTTGCTGTTTGTGATGTTGGGTTCATTTACATAATGCAGTCACCAAGACAACCTAAGAGATTTCCGGAAGCGTAGTAAGTGATGCATTCTCTTCCAGAGTATTGTTTACTGTCTTCGCTGTGTGGAAGTAACATCACTTGTTCCTATAGACCTAAACTCCATCTCTTGAAAATGTCTCTCAGAGTGAACGTGTTTAATTATTCCTCTCATGATCTGAAGCATTTCTGTGGTGGCCCCACCCCAGCTGGGTGGAGCTCAGGTGGAGAGAGTGATGAGAAGTGGGGTGGAGCTCAGGTGGAGAGAGTGAAGAGAAGTGGTGGTTGAGATGCGTGCGTGAGGGGCCGGGGGGGGCAACCACAGGACCGTGGTCACAACCCACTCAGTGTGCATGGCTGTAGTTGTGATCCTTGTTGTGTGCAGGGCTGTAGTTGTGATCCTTGTTGTGTGCAGGGCTGTAGTTGTGATCGGTGTTGTGTGCAGGGCTGTGGTTGTGATCCTTGTTGTGTGCAGGGCTGTAGTTGTGATCGGTGTTGTGTGCAGGGCTGTAGTTGTGATCCTTGTTGTGTGCAGGGCTGTAGTTGTGATCGGTGTTGTGTGCAGGGCTG
>JAOXYF010000020.1:4988612-5001033 GCA_028565775.1 Sternarchorhynchus goeldii | reverse complement strand
GGAGGGGACCTTCGAACATGGCCAGACCAGCCATGGTGCTCGGTCCGGCCGTGTGTGTGTGTGTGTGTGTGTGTGTGTGTGTGTGTGTGTGTGTGTGTGTGTGTGTGGAAGGTGACAGGCGAATAGAGCAGAGGCAACTGATCCACACTGAGTGACAGGACTGTGACAAGAGGCGCCTAAGAGAGATCCTTCTGCTCAACACGTGCAAGAGGGTCACTGACACACACACACACACACACACACACCAACGTATGATCAGATACCTTAAACAGACGTACACGGACACACAATTGCCCAGCAACACACGCGTAAAATTTAAAAAACACAGATACATAATCACAGTTCTTGCAGTGCTTTTCTGCATAGCGCACAGACGGCTCTGATGACTCTGGACTCTGATGACGCCAAGTCTGGAGTTATTAACGTTTTCCTCCTCCTCGGTCTCAGTGCAACGTTGGCCACCATATCTCCTTCCACCTGTGTGCCGCTGGCATCGCAGGAACAGTGCTCTCTCTCCCTAATACCTCTGCAAAAGGCAGCATTAGAAAACACCACAGATAACCCGCTGCTCCCAACGGTCATCCCCAGCTCTCTGCGCCCGTCATTTCAGACGAGACGCACTGGATTCACAGTTAAGGCATCGTCTCAAGCTTCAGCTTGAAAAGGTCATGGTGCACCTTCAGGCATCGACAGGCACACCTGAACGCTTGGCTTCACTTCTCTCCAGGTTCAGCCTGACTGACACGACCCTCAGATTAACTGCCTAAAATCTCTGGAATTTACTCACTTACTTACTTTATTTCAGAATTGAAATCCCTACTCAAAAAAGATCTCTTTGTGCAGTTCAGTCTGTGTTACAGCCCTGCCAATAACCCCAGTGTGTGGGCAGGTCCGTAGCTTTGGTTAACCTATTTTTGCTCCTCCATGTGTCCAACTGTACCTGAATAACATCCACACATCCACCTGTGTTTATGTGATGTTTGAAGAAACCTTGAGTATGAGAAAGAAGATAATAATAATAATAATAATAATAATAATAATAATAACAACAAAAATTATAATAATGAAACATGATGTTAAATGATGTTAACATTTATGACACAAATATGCAGACTCACACCCTCACATATTCATGATTATACAGACCTAGATACACACAGGAATGTACACCGTTATTTGTAGATTACCGCATTGTTTTCTCTGTTGCACATCGCCGCTGACATTTTGCACCAGCATATTAGAAAGATGTATGTCTGTTAAACCCATCACACACTCACAGACACACACACACTCACATACAGAGGTCAGATCTATCCAGTATAGCTGCTGGAAGTTCACACACACACATGCAGATCACACACCCTGTAAAAGCCATCATGTGCCCACACACACACATACACACAGAGATCGCATGTGGTCAGTGTTGCTGTGGGAAATTCAAACACACACACAGGCACACACACACGCTCTGACGTATAGATCACACACTTTTCACTTACACACACAGGGTCTGTCCCTTTACGAGCACTGATCGAGACACCATGTGTGTAAATATTACTCCCTTTATGAGTTTTAAACGTGTCTCTGTCACTCTCCGAAACTCCTCTGAATCAGAGTCATGTGCAGTGAACAGTGGCAGCCATGACTGTTAATCAGTTGAATGACGGGCTGTGGGAATTATATTCTTTAACTGACTGGACTAGCTGTCTGTGCTGGATCCCAGAAAGGACAGGACAGGGAAGGGGACAGGATGGATGGCCCAGTGTGTGTCTCCTTGGCTGGGATGCAAGTAGGACAAACTACCCTTTAGCTTCTGGATGTGGTGATGACACCTGTTTGGTGTGGGAAGAGTGACGGAATGAGCATCGCCTTGTTTGGTGAGAGCAGCGAGGAGGAGGAGAGGTTCGAGAGTGGGAAGCCTGGCCTTGTGAACCCTGCCATGGTGAGAAACTCCAATTCACATTGGCTTTGTGATAGAGCTGAGCTCTGTAACAGAAATGGTGATAGAGGAAGACTCAGTGACGGAGGTGAGCTCTGTGCTGGAGCAAGCCTCGGCGACTGAAGCAGACTCTGATGGAGGTGAACTCGGTGAGAGTGGTGGACTCTGATGGAAGAAGTCTCAGTGATTGAAGCGGGCTCTGTGGTGGAGGTGAACGCAGTGACTGAAGCAGGCTCTGTGGCAGAGGTGAACTTGGTGATAGTGGTGGACTCTGATGGAAGACGCCTCAGTGATTGAAGCGGGCTCTGCGGCGGAGGTGAACTCAGTGACTGAAGCAGGCTCTGTGGCGGAGGTGAACTTGGTGATAGTGGTAGACTCTGATGGAAGAAGCCTCAATGATTGAAGCGGGCTCTGCGACAGAGGTGAACTCGGTGATGGACAGCAGCAGATCCAGCTGCACTTGTCACTGACAGTCAAGCTCTTGTCCATCCGCCCGGCAGTTGGACGGCGGGTGGGTGTTAATGGGGGAGGGGGGGATCACTGATGTGGATGTCAGGACTTGCAGGGGGGCAGTGGGGGGGTCCCGTCAGCAGCAGCTGAGCAACAGAGCAGGTGGTGCTACATGTTTCCAACAGAAGTGATACTGTATTTACCCTTCGAACGCACGCAGGGTATCCATTCTACATGCAGTATAGAGTACTGAAGCCACTGAACATGTTACGACTCTGGGTGAATCTGTCTTTAAACATCAGAACGAGGAGACCACGTTCCTCCACACGCTGTTTTGTGAAGGTGCAAGCATAGGTGAACCAGGGAATTGTTTTATCAGAACTTGAAGCAAGTTCTAAGCTTAGTTTTTAAAGTTAACAAGGTCGTATAAAATAAGGTACTGGTCACCAGTGGTAAAATTGAGATTTGTCAGTGTGTGTGTGTTTGTGTGTGTGTGTGTGTTTGTGTGTGAGTGTGTGTTATGTTGGTTGTTATATATGGTTTTTCTAAGCCCCTTTCTCTCACCCTGTAGGTAGTGGTGAACGAAAGGTTGGAACAATGCCAGATTCACCAGCTGATGTCAAAACCCAGCCCAGGTCGACTCCGCCCACGATGCCACCTCCACCACCTGCCGTGAGTCAGGCAGCCAATCGCAACGCTTCATTCACACCAACAACCAGTAAGTTCTTGTGACAATCAAAAGTACTAAATGTGATTCGTTCAGACAACTGTGTGAAATGAGAAGGTGTGTGAAACCTACATGTAGAAATGAAATGTGTTTGAGTGTGTGGCTTCACATGTGTGTATGGAGGAGGTGTATGCATGTGTGTCAGAGAGTGTGTGTGTGTGTGTGTGTGTGTGTATTAAGGAAGGACCATGTAAAAGGATGATCAGATAAAACGTCTCAGCTCACAGTTACAATATCTTCACTGAGATACCTCTGACCAAGAACCTGCAGGACACACACACACATATACACAAACTTACACACACAGTGAATTGACACAAACTGCCCTTGAAGATAAGCATGTGTGTTGCACATGTTCATGTGATCATGTTTGTTATTGTGGGTTTAGGTATTAGCATGTGTTCATGTGGTAGTGTGTGTGTTCATGTGGTAGTGTGTATGGTAGTATGTGTTCATGTGAGTGTTAGTGTGTGTTCATGTGTTAGAGTGTGTGTTTATGTTTTAGTGTGTTCATGTGGTAGGGTGTGTGGTAGTGTGTGTTCATGTGGTTGAGTGTGTGGGAGGGTGTGTTCATGTGTTAGTGTGTGTTCATGTGGTAGGGTGTGTGGGAGGGTGTGTTCATGTGGCAGTGTGCGTTCATGTGGTAGTGTGTGTGGTAGTGTGTGTTCATGTGTTCGTGTGAGTGGTTAGAGTGTGTTCATGTGTTAAAGTGTGTGTTTATGTTTTAGTTGCACATGTTATGTTTACGTGTTGCACATGTTCATGTGATCATGTTTGTTATTGTGGGTTTAGGTATTAGCATGTGATCATGTGGTAGTGTGTGTGGTAGTGTGTGTTCATGTGGTAGTGTGTGTGTTAGTGTGTGTTCATGTGGTAGTGTGTGTTCATGTGGTAGGGTGTGTTTATGTGTTAGAGTGTGCTATAATGTTACTGTGTGTGTTCATGTGTGTGCATGTAATGCATATGCACGTATGGTGTGTGTGTGTGTGTGTGTGTGTGTTTGGGGCTTTGTCTGCCTGTGTGTGCAGTGAGTTTGCAGTGTGTGATTTGTTTATTGGCTGCAGGGCAGTGTGGGAGATCTCACAGCCCTCCAGGCTGGGCACATCTCTCTACCCTATATAGCAATGCAGCCTGGGTTGTTTCACCTGTTGTACTGCCTGCTCACCACTAAAAGCACGATCACAAGTGCACAGCCACATGGGAAGGTCACATGTGTACAGCCTGGAACAGAGATTAAAAGGGGGGGGGGGGGAGTTGCAGAAGAATGCGTGATCCGTAATCTGAATCCACACACACACACACACACACATGTGCCCGCAGTCACTGCAGCGCAAACATGCCACTGATCCAAGCGAGTCTGAGCCTTGAGCTTGAGCAGAGACACCCCCCCCACACACACACACACACACACATATCCACACACGTACAATCAATCGCTCGGTAACCCCCCGATGACTGTAGCTCAAGAAAAGGGTGCTGCTAGTGAGCTCCACGCCCAGTGCATCTCTCTCATGTTTCTGATGCGGTGTTTGCTTTTCATACAAGGGACCTGAGGCTCAGACAAACTTAGGAGGAGGTGAGTGCGCGGAGCGTGGGGCTGAGGGGTGGGGAGGTGTGTTGGGATGGAGGGACGAGGGGAAAATGGAGGCGTAAGACGGAGTAAAAAAGAGATGAGAGACGAGGATCACGGGGAGGTGGCAGGGCCTCTCGACCCTGGAGCCGCAAATGTGCTCCTCGCTTAGGACATGTGTGTATGTGCCCGATTTAGTTCCACACCTGCTGGAAGATGGAGAGGGAGTGGGGTGGGAGAGCTATTTTAAACCCCTCTTTGACCAGTTCTTCTTATAGCCATGTCCTCATGAGTGTGGGACCAGTGACACGCAGTGACAGACCGTCAGGGCTGCAAGGGGTGTGTGTGTGTGTGTTTGTGAAGCTGCCTCACACCCTGCCTACATCCAGAGTGCTCGTGAGGTGTGTCAGGGTGTGTGTGGAGTCCGTTCTCTCTGACGGGCCGTGGCTCATCGGGACCGCGCGGGGTGAGGAAGAGGACGCTCCACACTGACCTTTGTGTGCGTGTGTGTGTGTGTGTGTGTGTGTGCGCGCGTCCACAGTGCTGAACGGGAATAGCCACTCTCCCACAGCGCTGAACGGAGCGCCGTCCACGCCCAACGGTTTCAGCAACGGTCCTGCCAGCTCGTCCACAGCTTCCCTGCCCACGCAGCAGCTCCCCCCGGCCTGTGGCGCCCGGCAACTCTGCAAGCTGAAGCGCTTCCTCACCACGCTGCAGCAGTTCGGCAACGACATCTCACCCGAGATCGGGGAGAGAGTGAGGAGCCTCGTCCTCGGCCTGGTGGTGAGGGGTCCGCCGGCGGGAGTGTGTGTCCCGCTCACACACACACACACACACACACACACAGCTCACACACACACTCACCTTGTTCACACACATACACACACTCACTCAGCTCACGCACACTCACCACACTCACACACACACACATTTTGTTTCATTTTTTTACTGTCTCACTGTGTGTGTCTGAATCATGCTGTCTCTGTTTCTCTCTCCCACTCTCTCTTAATCTCTCTCTCACCCTCACTCTATCTCTCGGTCCCTCTCGCTCTCTCTCTCTCTCTCTCTTTCTCCCTTCTCACTCTCTTCTCTTTCTCCTTCTCTTGCCCTGGTGTTGAATTTTGTTTGTGTTTCTAGAACTCCACCCTCACCATTGAGGAGTTCCACTCCAAACTTCAGGAGGCCACCAACTTCCCTCTTCGTCCATTTGTCATTCCGTTCCTCAAGGTGAGAGAGAGCAACGCGTCCACACACACACACACACACACACACACACACACACACACACACACACACACCCCCCGCCCCATACACACACGTGAAATACTTACACCTATACGTATGTATGTATGTACATACATGTATGTATGTACATATCTATGAGAGTGTGTGTATGTACATATCTGTCTGTGTGTGTGTGTGTGTGTGTGAGACCGCACACCAGTTACTAAGCCCCTCAGTAGTCCAGCTCTGCTGTGACTGGGCTGTGATGATTCTTTTCTCCATATGGTCTTCATTTGTGATTCATGAAGTCTGGCAGAGTCTCCTGGTTCCCCTGAGCAGAGCAGTTCAGCCAGTGAACATCTCCTCCCAGATGCTGGAGTGTTCGTGGTCCATTCACCATTATACATGTACTCACACACATGTACATACACAGAAACACGCGCTCACTCTGCCATGCACACATACAGGAGGAAGGTGGAGAGACCAGTGCTTAGTTGGAGGCAGGCTACGCTCTCTGGACTGTAGCTGCTGGAGTGAGCTATAATCCCTACCTCTCCCTGCACCTCCCTGCCCCTTCACGCCTCCCTGCCCCTTCCTCCTTCTCTCCTCCTCTCTCTCCACGCCTCCATCGTCCCGGTGGAGCTGTAGTTAGATGGGGAGGGGTGCCTCTGGCACCTGGACCTCTGCCTGCCTTTCCATTAGAGGCCAATGTGATTCATATACCCTGAACTACAGTGCAAATCCAGCTAGTACCAGGCCTTCCAAAAATGCCAAGAATCAGCGTAGGGAAGATTTACATCCGCCAAAAGCCACGCTGAGCTTACAGGAGTGTTTGGCGTGGAACTCTGCCATGGGTGTGTGTGCGGGTGGGAGTCGGGCGTGACGGACTGAGTCGAGGGCGAGAGAGGGATTTAGCGCCAGAAACCAGCGCGGGAGCACAGCAGAGTGGCAGGCCTGCAGAGAACCAGGCCTCCATGTGTGTACCAGCTGTGTATCGTCAGACTGACAGTCAGAGTGTGCGTGTGTGCGTGGGTGCGCGTGTTGGTTGGCTCATCTACTGCAGAAGGTCTACAGTCGCACAGGAGCACATGGTGGGTCCAGTGAGTGTGACTGGATTATTTCAGCCCCTCGCGTTTCCTTCTCTTACCTCAACCCTTCACCTCACCATCACTTCAGTCTTTTTCTTATTTACTCCCTGAATTTGTCTCTTTGTCTGTGTGTGTGTGTGTGTGTGTGTGTGTGAGAGAGAATATATTTCCCGTTTCTCTAACTCTGTGACTTTATTTTCTTCTCTGTCTCCTCTCTTCTTTCTCGTTTCTCGCAGGCTAACCTGCCCCTCCTGCAGAGGGAGCTCCTGCACTGTGCGCGGCTGGCTAAACAGACACCTGCGCAGTACTTGGCTCAGCACGAGCAGCTGCTGCTGGACGCTAATGCCAACTCGCCCCTGGACTCCTCCGAAATCCTCCTGGAGCTGAACGAACACGGGAAGAGGCGGACTCCAGACAGGTACTAGTGTATACACACACACACACACACACACACACACACACACACACACACACACACACACAAAACACACTTACACATATACACATGACCACACACACACCTGGACATGTAAACACACACACACACACACACACACACACACCCTGGCATGCACATGAACACACGCTCACATAAATGATTTCCTTAGGCCCCCTTGTGTATTCGTTTCAACATAAATACCCCAGCGCATAAATATCTACACAGTCAAGCAAAGAGCAAAAATGCAGACAGGTTCTGTTAATGTCATCAAACTGTACTCATCCATCGCCACCTCTCTCACACACACGTTCACACACTCTAAAGCAGAGTTATTGGATGTGTACTTAGAACATTAAGCGACAGAGTGAGGCAGAGAGAGGGCCAAACGGCTTAATGTGAGTGAGTGAGTGAGTGAGGGAGTGAGTGAGTGAGTGAGTGGGTGAGTGAGTGAGTGGGTGAGTGAGTGAGTGGTTGAGTGAGTTTTTATGTGAGCGAGTGTGAGATGCTGAGTGATTTAGTAATTAACTAATTGAGTGAGCGAGTGAGAGAGAGATGATAGGAAATGCAGTCTGGGTAACACCAGCTGTGGGGGAAAATAAGCCGGGGGCGGGGAGTGTAGGAGGGGCAGTGGGCAACAGGGCCAGATGCGCTGGCCGTCACACACACACACACACACACACACACACACACACACACACACACACACACTCGAAGGATCAGCAGAGCTGTGTAACTGTACCAGCATCAGTGTGTCCTCATGTTAACTCCCACACATATACACTTACACAGATAAACACAAACACACACACACACACACACACACACACACTGTCTCTCCTATGACTGCCTCCCACTGCCACACAGCTCAAACTTGGAATAATATAGTAGTAACAGTTGCTCTCTCTCTCTCTCTTTCTCACTCACTCTCTCTCTGTCTCTCTCTCTCTCTCTCCCTCTTACACTCTCTCTCCATCTCTTCTCTAAGTCCCCCTGTAGAAGCCCATATGTTAGGGATGTGTCCAGATGGTGGTCCTATGAACCCTTGCCTGAGATGATCCTAAAGGGAGCGAAGGGATGAAGTGAGAGGGAGGGAGGGAGGGAGGGAGGGAGGGAGGATAGTGGAACGGGCAATCCCTCTGTAATCCACACACCTCCGTCTCTCCGCACGGAGCTTAGAGCATCTTGGCAGCTTCTGCGGAAGACGCTCTGATTTGTGGGTATCTGGCGGCAGAAGCAGGGCCACTTCACGGGTAGCTGGGAGGAGTGGGGACACTGGAGAAGTGGGGACACTGGCGGAGTGGGGACACTGGAGGGCCAACATGCAAATGCAAGTGCATATCTCAGACACGAGGAACACACACACACACACACACACACACACACACACCAGCACAGACATAAATGCACATAGGCACACTGGCACACATACATACACCACTTCCCCCCACCACACACATACACACACACACACACACACACACACACACACACACACACACACACACACACACACACACATGCTCTTGCTGGGGTAGAATCAGTTGTGGAGGAGGAAGAGGATTCTTTACCTCCGTGTAGCTGGTGGCTGCGCTGAGAGCTAAACACGTTAATATCAGCACTGGAGAGTACGCTGACCAGATGTCTCCTAATACAGCAGTGTCACTGAACATCTGCCAGAGCGCGTTCTCCTGCTACCAGTGAGGAGCAAAGGGAGGAAGAAGGAGAACACACCAGAAGGTGGAGAGAAAAAATAGTGAGACAGTAAGAGTGATAGAATAGGAAGGAAGGAAGAGGAGGAGAGGAGGAGAGGAGGAGAGGAGGGTTAAGTGCTGCGCTCCTCCTGCAGTTCACTGCGTGGGCTGTGTGGGTGGAGTCTGCATATGTCCAACAGCTGGACACAGCATCTGTAGCAAGGGAGGAGGAGAAAAAAGAGTGTGAAACAGAGGGAGCGAGAGATGGAGAGAGAGAGAGAGAGAAAGAGAGAGAGAGAAGGAGACCCATTACTGTCAGAAATTCAGTAGAATCCTTCTGCTTAAAATAGTTTTTTGGGGGGAGGGAAGGAGAGTCACTGGTGCTCACCTGAGAGGTCTACTGGTTCGGCTCTGTAAACAGACCAACTGTGCTTGTAATACCATTTTTATGAGCTGTTTCCTGAACTGCGCAGGTAACTGTGAAAGAGCAACACCGGCTATCAGGGCTGCATAATCCCGAACGCAGAACACCGAAGCTTCACTTTCAGTGTTAAACACAATTTAATGACCTTTCAGAACTGCTGGCTGGGAAGTAAATCTCCACCAGTCCTGATCTCACACACACACACTAAAAAACAGACAATATTTAACAATAATAAAACACATACAAAAAATAAGAGGTGTGTTTACTCAGCTGGAATTACACTTCTCTACCCTATAAACCCCCCCCCAGACATTCCAGGGTACATGCACACAGGCCCGATGTCCTCCAGCGTTGGGTCGGTGTGGTCCAGACCTGCGTGTGGCCTTTGCCGAGACTCCAGAACATTCTACTCCATTCACGCTGGCCTGTTTGGACATTTTTACAGAACAAGACTACCAACTCCGTACATTAGGATGCTTGTTTGTTGAAGATGGCGGGTTAAAATTCTCCTAACTCTCAGCACGTCTCTGTGTCCCAATCAGGACCAAAGAGGTGGAGAGGGACGGTCTTCACGTGGAGCACCTAGCCAAGCGTCCATGTACGGTGAGCCCCAGTCAGCGCTTCAGCCCCAGCGGCGGGCTGGCGGCCCACGCCGCGCCCAACGGGCTCCCGGCGCACCCACCCAACGGCCTGCCGCACCCAGCACCACCCGCCCCCCAGCAGTACCGTCTGGAGGATATGGCCCTCGCCCACCACTACAGAGATGCTTACAGACACGTGGAGCCCAGGGACACCCGGGAACGACACCGGCAGCCAGGTCAGACACACACACACACACACAGACATTTGCACAGCCGCAACTGTCATACAAACAGCCAAACTGAATGTGACTCAATACTAATGATTTAGCACTGCTTCCTGCCCACACACCACATTCAAGCCTCCATCAGGACTAAACACTACAGCTCTGTCCACACTGGAGCTAGCCATCTGTATTCATCTGTATCCATCTGTAGCTGTCTGTATCCATCTGTAGCCGTCACTGCATTTGAGATTAGCCATTCGTGCATTTTTCCACTTCGCGGCGAAAACACTGATCATGAAATTCGTGTCGCACGTCAACCTATAGCATCAGTGTCCTGCTGATGGGGTTTGAGCCAAAATGTCCGTCAAAGCCGATGACGCGACCCTTGAGCCAGAATGGCGGTGAGGCGAGCAGCGGTTTCTCCAGCTTTTGTCCTCACGTGAGGCACCGTTTGTGTTGCAGCTGTGCACGGAGCGCGGCAGGAGGAGGTCATCGATCACCGGCTGACCGACCGTGAATGGGCGGAGGAGTGGAAGCACCTGGACAATGTACGTCCTGGAGCTTCACCTGTGGAGCTTCACCTGTCCACCTCGCAGCTCCACAAACGTGTGCGTGCGTGTGCGTGTGCATGCGCATGCATGTGTGTGTGTCTGAGTGTGTGCGCGCGCGCGAGCATGTGTGTGTGTGCGTGCATGTTAGATGAAGTTGTGTGTTTGATAGACACGGTTTCTCAGACTTATCGCACTATAACCTGTTCTACTCTTGGCTTACCTCATTTTTCCCCCCCGTGTCCTCCACACACACACACACACACACACACACACACACACACACACACACACACACACACACACAAGCCGTGTGAATAAAAAAGGGACACAGATGGAAGGAAGGGCCCAGTGGATGGGGCTCCAGCTGGGGTGTGCAGCTGTAGCGAAGGCTGCGCTTGTGGAGAGGAGTCGGCCGGGTTGGACCTCTGCCAAATTAGAAACTGAAATAAATATAGCTAACGGAGAAAGAGAAGGCAGAGAGGCCTCAGGATGAGTGAGGGAGAGAAAGAGAGGGAGAGAGAGAGAGAAAGAGAGAGGGACAGAGAGAGAGAGAGAGAGAGAGAGAGAGAGAGAGCGAGGGGGGCAGGATGAATTGCTTTGGCCTCTCCCAATGGCAGTACAGCTGTTATTGAGCCATTGTTACTGCCCTGTGCTGTTTATATTCTCAAACACTGTCTCTCTCTTTCTTTCTCTCCATACACACACACACACACACACACACACACACACAATCACAAATGCATTTGAACAGATGCACACATCCAACAAAGCACTCAGATACGCACCTGGTCGGCCCTAATGGATTTAGTAAATACAACACCGCTGTGAGCTAAAAGCCTGGCGTGTTCATGTACACAGGGACACTCCGCCCCCAGCAGGGCGGGGCCGCGGGAAACCCCGCCCCCAGCAGGGAGGACATAATCCTGGGTTCAGGTGCTGTCCCGATGCAGTGTCAGAAATAACGTCTCTCTCTCTCCCCACCCACTCTTTCTCGATCCCTTCTCCTCTCTCCGTGTGTGTGTGTGTGTGTGTGTGTGTGTGTGTGTGTGTGTGTGTGTGTTAGTTGTTGAACTGTATCATGGACATGGTGGAGAAGACGCGACGCTCCCTCACTGTGCTTCGCCGTTGCCAAGAGGCCGATCGTGAGGAGATGAACCACTGGATCCGTCGCTATAGTGACGTGGAGGATATGAAAAAAGGTGGGAGCTCCGCCCAGCGGCCTCCTCTTCCTCCTCTTCCTCCTCACCACCACAACTCTTCCTCTCCCAACAGTCCTAACGGCAGTGAGTCGCAGCAGCTAGGTACACACCCTGCTGCCATCACAGAACACACACCGCCGCCTTCTCTGCATGCCACACACATGCATGCGCACAGTAATACACACACAGACGCACAAACACACACACACAGACGTGCACTCGCACAAACACACACAGACGTGCACACACACACACACACACACACACACACACACACACACACACACACACACACACACACACACACACACACA
>JAOXYF010000020.1:4966416-4981069 GCA_028565775.1 Sternarchorhynchus goeldii | reverse complement strand
GCACTGATGTACTGAAATGTCCCCACACTCATCCCCTGTACACAGAGAGCGCTGATGTACTGAAATGTCCACACACTCTGCCCCGTACACAGAGAGCACTGATGTACTGAAATGTCCCCACACTCATCCCCTGTACACAGAGAGCGCTGATGTACTGAAATGTCCACACACTGCCCCGTACACAGAGAGCACTGATGTACTGAAATGTCCCCCACACTCTTTCCTCTACACAACGAGCACTGATGCATCTGCACACACAGCCTCCTTGATAGGCGGTGACAGTGTGGCAGTGGAGCCTTTCCAGTAGAGGAGGGAAATTTATGGCTCACTGCTCTCAGATCTGTCTGGCTTGGACAGTAGCAGCCAAATGCTGCCTGTTGAGGCCTGTGACCCTCAGCATTACCATCCTCTGGGCTAACTGTGGTCCACACACACACACACACACTTAGTAAACCAAACCTCTACAATGGTCCAAGAGCCCGACACCAGAATCAAGCTAACCCAATGATTTGTTTGTCTATATTACAATACACAACAAGTTAGCCTGAGTGTTTTTGTTTTCTCTGGCCCTGGTCTGTAATGTGCAGACGTGGTAGTCGGTCTCTCCTTGAAGGTGGCGGGAGCAGGTCTGTGAACGTGCATGGTGGAGTCTGAAATTGCTTCGCTTCAAGGCGAATAGCGAGTCAGTTCCTCAGCTTGCCCTGGAAGCATATTATTACTTTAGGGTCATCTGAACAAAGCAAAATGCTGAGTCATGGCTTCCTGTCTACTAATATCAAAGTAAATGGGCAAAACATGATGTGTACTCTTGTCCACATGACATACCTCTGACATGGACCAAACTTGAAAGTTTATTGTTTTATGCTAATTGACTGCTCCTTTAATTTATCCAAATGCATATCTGAATGATATGTTTTCAGATTTTCAGAATTGCAATTAACATATGCCGTTTTGAGGGGGGTTTTTTTGCAACACAGTTCTTAGCGTAGAGGCTACAACCGCGGATGCGTTTTACTCTCTCGCTCTTTCTCAGTGGTCTGGGTTTTACTCTCTCGCTCTTTCTCAGTGGTCTGGGTTTTACTCTCTCGCTCTTTCTCAGTGGTCTGGGTTTCAAGGACGTCCGATCTCCTGGCCTATTCTCTTCTTATTAACTACCTCCTGTCCAAGAGAAACCAGTGCTGCTAGCAGGCATGCAAAACCCAATGTTCACACGGCTTTCTCAAGAAGAACTTACATTAGACCTGTGTGTGTTTGGGTTGTTGTTGTTTTTTTATCGCTGTTTGGTTTTTTTTAAGTACAAATTACTCTTCAAGCATAAGATGTATTCTCACCTTCATATATTTTCACCAGCTGTTTCGAGAGTTGAAACGTCAGCATGTGTTGGGCATCAAACCAAGAATAGCCGTACGAGGAGTATTAAATCGCTTCAGTCTTCATCCAAACATTCAGTGTAGCTAAACATAACCCGTAGTTTTCCAAAACAGCCAAAAGCACAGACCAAAGCATCTCCACACGCTGGTGAATCCTGCTGCAGGCAGCGTGGGTGTGTTGGACACCGTGTGAGAGCTACGACCGGGGGTCTTGGCCGTCCCTCCGCGCCCCTGAACCAAAGCGTAGGGAATAACCACATGTTCAAAGTGCAAGAGACTTGTGGCTTATGAAGAAAGAGAGCGCTTGTTTCTGCGAATCCAAAGCATCAGATAACTCTGTGAAGGCGTCTGTAAGCCGGCCTCGGGTGTACGAGATATTATTGTGCGAGCGAATGAGTGTGTGAAGAGAGAACCAGAGAGGACTTAGAACGGGCCGTGAGAGTGTGCTTGAGAGATAGAGGCTCTCTATCCGTGATCTTTCTGTACAAACTACTTGAATCTCCAGAGCTTTAATACAACAGTACGTGGATCAAACTCAAGGCAGAGAACACGCATGCACTTCTCATGTTCTTTCTCCGTGCTGTTTTGCATGTCTGCTTAGCCTATCGTGTTCGCCCACGGACAGCCGTGCGCAACATCAGTGGAGCCTCAGTGTGTCTCCGACCAAAGTTGAACCAAAAAAATAAATAAAGGAGAGAAAACTCATGTATCTTTCACTGTCCATCATATATATCTCCACCTCCAGTGAGGGGTGGGGTTGGGGGATGGAGGTGACGGGTTGCACTGGTCCTGTGTACAGATTTATTGGGGTTGAGTTGCTGGGGTTAGGAGACATTTAGCCCCGTCAGCGTGGAAGGTGGTAAAGACGTCCCTGATCACATGACCCTGGGGGAGGGAGAGCGAGAGAGAGAGAGACAAACACCCAAACCAATGCAGAGAACGTACAAACGCAAACACGAAGGTTTCACAAGACTGACTGGTCACTCAGACACAATTTCAACGATGGTACTTTTAGCTAAGTGTTAGATGGATTTATTATAACAAGAGGTTATGAGAGACGACAAGGGCTTTGCTCTTCCTAATATTTCTCATTTGGTCTAATTGTGGCGGGCATAGTGGTACAGGTCTAATGTTTTATACCACATGCTTGCAGGTGTAAGCCATTCTAACTCTGTAAAGGGACCTTCCACCAGTGCACATCCATGACCCACTCTATTGTGCTCTCAAAACCTCACACTAATGAGAGTCAAGACGCTACTGCAAGGTTGGAGTAGGCGTTCAGGCTCCCAAATGCTAAAAGAGGTTGAGAGATTTTTGTAAAGATACCTAAAGACGAAGGCTTTGTTTGAACGCTTTTAGGGAAACATTATTTACTGTATTGTGCAATACATTGTTACAGAAAAGACATTGTTTCTGTAGGAAAAGGTTGGTGTGATGAAGAAAATTTTTTTTGTTCCTCTTTAAAGGTCCTGTTATCAGTCTCTAGATGAAGTGAACTGTGCCAGGAGAATTCTGATTTCTGAATTCTGATCTCTGAATTCTGATTTCTGAATTCTGATTTCTGATTTCTTTCTTGCATGCTCTCCTCCCTCTTTCACTACCCTCCCTCTTCTACTGTGCGCTTTGTTGGATATGTGACGCTGTAAACATTCTAAATCAGGTTATTGTCTGTGTTGAGATATGTATCTGTGTAATTAAAAAAGACAGTGAAATATTAAATGATTTTTGTTCCATGTCATTTCTTGGGCAGCTTCTTATCTGGGGCAGTTGCACATGATATAAAGATCTTCACTTACCACTAGAGAAATTTGCATGTGTTTAAATAAAGGTGCCTGAGAGTAAGATGAAGAAGAAAACCGCTGTTTGGTGACCTTCTCACAGAATTTATTTAATGATTAAATAATTGTTCTGTTGTCAGTAGTGGTGTTGGACTGCTTTACCCGAAATGGTGCAAGTCTTTGTAATCAGCTGTAATCAGCTACATTATCTGGTTCTGTGACTTGGTATTGGTGTATATATGAGTCAAGAAAGAAAAAGGTGAAAAAAAGAAAAAGAAGAAGAAATAAAACCTTTCTGTTAATAAAGTGGGTATAGATTTATGAAGCAAGGCAGTGCTTGCACATTCATTCTGTTCCACTTCAGAAATGTACAACATAACGCTATTTATGTACATCCAATGAACGATATTTTAGATATTGCAAGGATCGTCATGTGACTTGCAGGTGAACAGCTGATTAAAGGCGTCCCATTTCCACCTTGACTGACGGGTAGACTAACTTTCTTGCTAAGACGTAAAGAAAGGAGTTCATTAGGACGCATGTGTTTAGAGACGAGTACCTGCAGTAATTTCCACGAAGTCCGTCCCGCTTAAACGCATTAAAGATTTTACTGCATATTTAATACAGCAGTTCGCCTGCATTAGTAAGAGCCTGTAACCTATAGTCTAAGGCGTCACAGAATTAAACGGAATTTCACAAAACCACAAAAACGTGGGAGGCTGTAGGTGGCATGTAGAACTTTGTTTCTTTGTCTACTGACATGGCGGAGCAAATATACACTATTAAAGGAGTTCTGAATTCTGAAAATCAGTTCACAGAGGACCCGGTAAGTTCCATTTCTCTCTTTATTGTGTATAAATCAAATCTGTTCACGGTGACGCTGTGCGTTAAATGAATGGATTTCCGTTGTATGGAATGGAATTGTCTCTTATTCTTTACATTTTTATAAGCAACGGAAATTAAGTTAATTCATCGCTACAGCGCATGAATTACTTGCTTTACTTCACGTTACACGGTTCGTTTGGATTGGTTAATAGTTGATCTCACCTTTGTCAGGAGAACTCCAAGTATTCGAAGGCCTTATTGATTAAAATATGTTAGTCCAGTCTCGTTGTTACTGGATGTGCCTGTTGTCTTAAATGTAATTACATCTGCGTTTCGGATTACACAGGTCATCCCGAAAGGCACACAGAAGCAACATGACGCGTACGTTTAAACGACGATCTAAACTCGGGTTAGCATTTGCAGCATCCACTGCTACCTGATTCTTTGCTTCGACAGGAGCTGGAGGCGATCAAAGCCCGCGTGATCGAGATGGAGGAGGAGGCAGAGAAGCTGAGAGAGGTGCAGTATGAGCCGGACAGCCGCCTCCTCTACAGCCCTCAGGCAGGTGAGCTCGCGCAGGTGCCTCTCGCGTTCGCCTCATCGCTGCCCAACGTAGCGCACCGAAGAAGGGCTCGTGCCGCCTGCGGCTCACCCTATAAGATAAGCATGGCGCTGTCTACCTTTTTCATGTCAATTGTACATTTTTCTATTCTTTCTCTTTAACTGTTTAGCATTGGAAGTATTTTATCTTTAACATTGGAAGTATTTTATCGTATTATGGTGCAGCCACACACCTGGCGGGATATCGTTGACTACTCTGTTCCGTGCTTCTGTGTGCCAGCTATAGATCGGATGACTAGTGGATTATTTTCATGTCACGACCTTGTGTTGCCAGGGATCTTCTACAGCATGACCCACGAGGAGAGAATAGACGCGGACAACAGATCGGTCTACGTGGGGAACGTAAGGCCTTTTGTTGCGGGTTTTTTCTCTTCACTGTATCCTAAATATTTAAAAACGTGACACTTGCTGTATTTTCATAGTGCATTCCAGTGTCTTATTAGCACTTTATGATAGGAGTACTCCAGCGTGACGTATTTCAACGTCTCATTTCCACCTAATGACCTAAAATACTGCGAGCGCTGTTCTGAACCGAACAGGTGGATTATGGGACGACTGCCGACGAGCTGGAGATCCACTTTAACGGTTGCGGCCACGTCAACAGGGTTACCATTCTATGTGATAAATTCACTGGCCATCCGAAAGGGTGAGGGCAGGACTGCGTTCATTCGTAGTAGACCAGTGAACATGTTTTATGAATCTGCGCTCCTTCGCTCTCTTCCTTTAGGTTTGCTTACATCGAGTTCTCCGACAGGGAGTCGGTGAGAACAGCCATGTCTTTAGACGAGACTTTGTTTAGGGGGCGTGTTATAAAGGTGAGAGGACGGCGGTCCGAACCTACGTTATGGAATTTAATATCTCCCCGTGTGGCGTTCAGCAGTTTCGGGAACGTTTTTGATAACTGTAATTGGCAGTCATTTTGAATAATTTCTAAACTTTTATTATACAGAATGTTCTACTGTTAAAACATGGGTATTTGGGTATACATGTCAACTTTTAAATATTTGAAAAATGGAGAAACTCCTAGATTAATGCTTCTCTCAATTAACAAAAAAATGCATTCTAGTATTCAATTTTGTGATGCGTGTACATTGGATGTAGGTGAACACCACCTTACAATCCTCCAAACCAACAATATCCACAGTAAATCACACACATGGTGTTCCTGCAGATGCCAAGCTCACAGCATAGTGCATCTGTATTGGGTTCATGGTTTTATTACAATGTTCACCCAAGTGTTTCATTCTCAGATCTTTTAACTTGGGCCTGAAGGACTTCCCTTCTGCATGTAGGTTAAGCCTGCTGTCTTTTTACCTGCAGGTATTGCCTAAAAGGACCAACATGCCCGGTATCAGCACTACGGACAGAGGCTTCCTGCGTGGAGGCCGCTTCAGGGGCCGCGGCTTCCGTGGTTCCAGGTTTAACAATGGCTTCCAGGGCAGGTTCCGTGGCTTCAGCAGGTCAGAGCTGCTGCGTTAGGCACCGCCTCCCACACTGAACTTGCAGATGGCTCCTGCTCACTTATTCACTGCATGTTCATAACCTGACCTCTGCCTGGCCTAATGATCTGCTCTAATACAAATCACTGTGTGGCATACTTCAAAGTGGTTCTAGCAAATCAAACAATTATGATGGAAGATTAGCTTATTGTTTATTGGATTTGAACCAATTAGAATTTAGATTCAGTGAAATTGGCGTAAGTTGGAGGTCAAAGTATGCTAACTGTAGTAAATGTTGGAAGTCATACTGTTCATCTCTCAAATATTGACTGTTTTTAGGGGGAGTGGAAGGACTCAGCCTTGGTATGTTCCTTACTGACAGAAAGAAGAGAACAGTTTTGTTTTTGGTTTTTCTCCGAAGCACTTGTGGGTGCTAACTAGTGTTTCCACAGTCCTGCCCTTAATGGAACTCTGATGCACAATTTCATGTTAAAACATTTTTAAGTACATATTTTGGGTATAGATCCTCATTTTGTCAAGACTTGACAAAATGATTGAACTAAATCTTGATTGAACTAAATCGGATCAGAAACGACTTGATTTACACTACTGAACCGTTTCCATTTTATTTGTAATTTTATAACCGTTTCTTTAAAACTGACTAGTGGGTTGGAGGCTGGAGTGCCTTTTTGAATTTCGGTTGTCTTTTTGTTTGTCTGAATTTGTATCTTATTTTCATTGTTTGTCACTGAATGATTAAAGTTAATGGAGAGAAAAATAAATCCTTTGCTTTTGCTTGTGTTGCATATGTCAGTCTGTTTTTTGATGACCAAAAACATGTTTGACATTACAAACACGTACAACACACATGGACATAATGCAGGAATACGGGACAGAGCAGGTGCTGTATGTACAAAATGGGAAGGAGGAATCATCTCAGGAAGACTGAACCATCATGCCTGACACGATGCTGTCAAAGGCCCTGAAAGCAGAGAAACCCGTGTTAAAAATACGTAAAAAAAAAAAACTCAACCAAAGGTGTCTAACGCACTCTGTGCACAAGCAGGTCTTACTTCGACTTAATTGTATCACCAGGGTTGTAAAAAGGATTGCACATTACATCTGTAAATGAATTGTGCAATTTTCTGAACATCTGTGAAGATAGAAAGACCGTTAGCATACAACGTTCAACCCATTCAGAACTACTCTAGGCTGTTTAAAATACTGGGCAGGAAGGAAGAAGAACTTACACTGCGTATCTCATTGTCTCTCAATGACGTGTTAGATGAGTCTACAACAATCACAAACTTTACTTTAGAGTTTGTTACATAACCGTATCTGATACAAGCTAAGGTCATGAAAACTTACTGACTACATTTTCTATTATTGGTGTTTAGCTCCAATATATTCCAAGTTTCATTCATTTGTAATGTAGAATTAGTTCTAGCAGAGTACTATTTCATGCAAAGGATACACTTTGTAGTCCTCCGTTGGGTACAGCAGGCCCAGATAGAGCTCTCGCTGATCGGGTAATGCTTTTCCAACAGCACAGACCTTCTCCTCCACCACATCCAGGGATGTGTGCACTGTGTAATGGAACTTCAGTTCACTCTGTGTTGGAACACTCCGGATGTACAGAGGGTAATTCTTCAGATTTGTTTAATAGAAAAAAAGAAGCAGCAAAAACTATTAGAAAATTTAAATTACAGTTACTTTTCCAAATCCCACTCTTAATGATGAGGTTAATGGATAAAGGTAAAATACAAGACTAGAAAATAAAACATTTTAAAAATAGGGATAAAAAAACACCACAGTTCAGTTAAAAAAAGAGCTCACGAGTGATTGGTTGAGTGTGCATTCTGTAAAATAAGAATCCTAATAAATACTATCTTTTGCGTTGTACAAAGTGTCAGCCATCCTTTATATTAATCAGCATCCTCTATATTAACTAACAGTCTGTTAATAGCCTAAAATCCAGCTAAACCGCACGCAGACCAGCAGTGGCACTCATACGACGCATACATTAAAGTTTCTTCGGTGAATAACGTCAACATCACAGTTCTCCTTGTTTAGAATGGTCCGCTAGACTACGAGCTCTAGCACAAGGTAAGTGTGTCTAATAAAACTACCTACCTAAGTAGTTAATGTATTGCTCAAAACAAATGCAACAGAATCAGCTAGCTAGTTAGAATTCGGTCTTAATCTTTCTAGAAGCACATATTTTCAGCTGCAGAGTACGTAAAGAATATAGTTATCTAAATACATAGCTAGCTTGGTTTAGTCACGATATAAAGATCAGTTATTTAAATACATAGCTAGCTTGGTATAGTCACGATATAAAGGCTATATGGTTAGCTAAACCGCTAATCTAGAAAGAACACAACGATCACAACATATACTTCAGTAACAGCAGCTATTTTTGTTGACAAGCTGCCGAAGATCACTGTTCTGTTGCAGCAAAGCCAAGCAACTAGTGTGACGCTAACACACGATTAAAAGGATTTTCGCGTAGTTTATTCCGTATGGTACATATAATGTTAAGCACTAAAATAAAGCAATAAATGAAGATGACTAGCACCACTGCTAATAACTAGCCAGCTAGCTGGCGTTGACAGTGTAACAGCACAAGCTAATAAAAAAAAACTAACGTTAACTACCCACTCCTGTTAAAGACAACGTGGATGTTTTATCGCGGATCGACGCGTTCACATTTGTGGCTTTAAACAACGATAAATATGAGAATAACATTTCCGCGTACCTCTTTCGCTATTACGGCTACGCACACCGCCATGTTGAAACGGGAACGGCAAAACAATATCACGTGACACGACGTCACGTTGCAGTAGTTTAATTCGGCGATTCGTTTGGTGTTGCATTTTGTGGACGCAGGTATTCGCCTCGTATTTAAGAAGACTATTTTTTTTTACTAGAAAGCTAGTGCTTTTAGGTATTACTATATTATATGTCGCAGTTGAACTGTGCATTGTTTCTACATTTACGAACAAATCATTGAAATGAAGTAGCCTACAAACTTTTTGACACCACACTTCCTCAAAGTTGGGCATGTGATGTCTGTCGCTTGCGTTGAAGCTTGAAATGACATGGGGATCCAGCGACTCAATTCTGCATCGCTGCTCCTGTGGGCTCTGTTCGTCTTTCGGAGAGTCGATTCGCAGAATGCTTCGACTCCGAACATTATCATAATGCTCATGGATGATGTAAGTATTTTTTAAAAATATCTACTGTTATTTTTGACGAGGTTTTAAAAGTTTTTATTTTTAAATGGTGAATGTATTCTGTCAATTCTTCTGTTATCCGGGATGGCAACTGATGGAAATGCATATTTTCAGTACCTGTAGTTCTTGCCACTGTGCCGATGTTTTGTTTTGGAATCATTTTTACATTTACATTTATGGCATTTAGCTGACGCTTTTATCCAAAGCGACTTACAATTTACAAACTTACAATTGTACGATACAAGAATCCTGTTTTCTGTTTGGGTTTACGTTCATGCCTTCATTTTACTGTTGTATTTCAGATGGGGTGGGGCGACTTGGGGGTATTTGGTCAACCGTCCATGGAAACCCCAAACCTGGACACGATGGCATTTCAGGGAATGCTGTTCTCCGACTTTTACACTGCAAACCCTCTCTGCTCTCCATGTATGTGTGTACAGACGCATTTTGTATTCCTGCTTCAGGACTCATGCAGACCTACCGTCAATAAAATCATATAAGCCTATACATTCATGCGTTATGGTGTTTAACGCGTGTAGCACTGCTACAAAAAAAACAACAGAATTAGGAGAGTTGCATGCTAAGTAAGTTTTCTCGTTTCTGGGTAATAAATGGTTGTTGCATGAAGGTACGTTAGTAGCATAATACCGCTTATAAATACTTCCTCTCTTTGGTCAGTATAACATGCACTCCTACATGAGATCTCCAGGCACTGAGTAGCAGAAAGATAGAGCTCATTATGGTAATGTAGTTACTGCTCACACTGCTGAAATATGCAAATGGAATGTAATCGCATCATTTTGGAATTTGAGCGTACGTGTCATGCATAAAATATGCTATTATCTCTTTTTCAATTTGAATTCATTTTTAAGTATATCTGACTTAATCGATAGTTAATCTCAAAAGTGAGAGACGAGGCAGCCAGAAGGAAGTCTTGCACTGTGTACCTGATGTTCTCTATTAGTGCCATGGAGACTGTATTAGACAATCTGCTCTAATTGGAATTTTAATCACATAGTAGATACTGGGCCTTCTAATCAGGACCAGTTCCTCAGTCTTTAGTTTCTGCTTTTTTTTCCAGCCCTGCCTTTCTCTCAAAAGCTTAAATGCAGGCTGATTTTGTAAATTTAAACTAACTCAGAATTGCTCTTGAGAATCGAATTTTTCCCCCCCTTTGATTAGATATTCAAACTTTATTTCGCAAGGACATGCAAGTCTCAGTGGTAATATATTTCCTTCATGCTTGAAATGTTGTGGGGTTTTTTTTGTGATTGGTAGCGTATTTCATACCTTTGCTTCATTTTCTCAGGGTGTTATGATTTCTTAGGGTTTATAAGCTTCTAAAGTGTGTCTCATTCTGTATTCTCTAGCCAGAGCTGCATTGCTTACTGGTAGACTTCCAGTTCGGAATGGATTCTACACCACCAATTCACATGCCAGGAATGGTATGATCTGCTATTACATCCAGTCTTTCTTCACAGACCATCATGTCTATCCCATTAATCTTCTTCCGGTTTCCCTCCACCCATGTCGGGTGTTACAAGTCAGGTTTTTTCCCCCCCCTCCCACATAGCCTACACACCTCAAGAGATAGTGGGAGGTATTTCAAAGGATGAAATCCTTTTGCCTGAGATGTTGAAGAAACGGGGCTACGTTAATAAGATCGTTGGCAAGTGGTGAGTTTCTCTTATTCGAGTCTTCTTGCCTATAGAGGAAATGTATAATGGCAGGTCTGTTTAGAAGTATCCTTCAGTTTTCTAGCTACTGTTTTGTTGTCTTCTTTCCTCAGTTATGTAACTTGGTTGTATATTCAGGCTACAGGAGTTAGCTGCAAGTTAGCTGTATATTATGGTTCTAAGAAAGGCTTGTGTATCATAAGACTATCTTCTGGTAGTATTCCAGCTTGGAGTACATGAATTCAGGTTTATCTGAGCTACACTAGATATTCCAAGTATCCCTAAGCACTTTTGTAAGTCGCTCTGGATGAGAGCATCTGCCAAATGCCATAAATGTAAATGTCTTATGACACTAACATCTAACATCTGTCTACCACACAGGCACCTGGGCCACCGGGAACAGTACCTGCCTCTAGAGCACGGTTTTGATCAGTGGTTCGGCTCTCCCAACTGCCACTTTGGACCCTACAACACCAGCTACCGGCCCAACATCCCTGTGTACAACAACTCCCAGATGATAGGAAGGTATGTACCCACTTCTAGAAGTTACAGGAACATCTAATGTACAGAAAGTAATAACCTAATAATTTCATGGCTAAGATGACTGCCCTCTGAATAAATTAATTGTATGGTATGTTTTTTCATCCACTAAAACTGTTTTTTTTTTTGTTTGTTTTCCAACTATGTTTTGGTTGCCCATTTATGCTGTCTGCTCTCCATAAACAGCATATGTGTATTTTGGGTCATTGACTCCAGTGTGGGTGCCACTTTGTGCTTAGTAGAGAGTTTAATGAGCGTAGCATACCTGAGCTTGGTCAGACGTGTGTGTGTGTCTACACACACACACACACACACACACACAAATGTTGGTGCACACACACTCCAGAGACAGCAGGTTGTGATGACAGTGTGTCAGGACACCTGGAACAGCCCGAGCATGATCATCGTGGAGACTGCAGCCCGGCAACGCTTAGCTTCCGTGCGGAGCCCAAACTCCTCAGAGACTGCAGCTGCTCGCCTCACCAAACCCACTTCTTAATCACTCTTCAGAACCGTGTGCTCTTCACTGAGGCTTCTGTTTCACAAACAGAACCGCTCGCAGATTTGTAGGATTTTTAGTTGTGGTTTTTTACTGAAGCACCATCTGGTTTTGCCTGTGTGTTTGACAGGTATTATGAGGAGTTTCAAATTGATGAAAGAACAGGGGAATCAAACCTCACACAGATCTATTTGCAGGTGAGTTTCACAACTTCCCACAATTCTGGCGTTATATATGTAATCAAAGTCTCGTTGGTTGCCTTCTGCTGACTCTTTTGTGAGACTCACTCCTGATTGGTTGCCTATTGCTGGCTGTTTGGATGGCTCTCTTCTGATTGGTTGCCTTCTGTAGCTTTTTTTGGGGTGTTCTCCCTGAAAGCATTCCTGAAACCTCTCGTTCACATCCTGAAACCTCTCGTTCACATCTGATTCCAGGAAGGTTTGGACTTCATCTTCCACCAGACCTTGGCCCACCAGCCATTCTTTCTCTATTGGGCGCCAGATGCCACTCACACACCAGTCTATGCTTCCAAACGCTTTCTGGGTAAAAGCAAACGTGGACGGTAAGCTCAGAACGTTCATGCGGACACAGGCGCCAAAGAGCGTAGACTGCATTTACTGAGATTGGTCTGCCTTCAGTCCTGAGGCCTCTGGTCTTGAACACCTGATCCACAAGTGGCATGTAAAACAGCTGAAGATGTGGATAAGTTGTGCTATGTAAAACTTGTGCAGAGTAATGGGTTCAAAGGTCAGGAGCTCCACCAAATCCTCCACCCATTCCCCAGGACAGCACTTGTTTATCCTCTGTTCTGCCTCCAAACACACCTGACCTAGCTTCTGCCAGTTTTGAGAAAAATGTGGACCATTTTGTGGGCCCCGAGACCAGGTTTTAGAAACACCAACTGCAGTCTCTGCTAAAAAAGTCCTCATTTGATATCAGGTCTGTGCCGTTTGTGCGGTCCTGTTTATTAGGGCCTTGGAGGAATTTCTCAGGACGTCGCTTGAAGAAGTGAGATTAACCGACCGCAGGCTTGACTGGGGGCAGGTGTCTCTGTCGTTCCCTCAGGACAAAGACCGCGGTGTTCAGGGAGGTAGAAGTGTCAGGCTGAGGTGGGAGCAAAGATGGAGGCAGTGTGTGTTTTATACCACCGCACTTTAGTGTTAAAGGGGATCTGCCTCCTCTCATTTCTCTTAAACACGTGAGAAAAATATGTACATCAGGACTCTTGCTTGAATCATGCAGATGCAATTTCATGCCTAATGAAATTAAATGTGGTTGAGCAACCCAGGAAGTAACTCCCTAATTATAATTTTTATGCAAATGATTGTTTAATTAAATGTTGAATTTATTAGATCCTTTTAGGTTTTTTTTTTTTTTGGTGTGCCTGAGCTGAGGGGAAAGGGGCGTCAGTGTGTCCGCTGTTGTCTGGGAAGGTTTAGTATTCCGTGCCGGACTTCAGCGCACCCAGCCCTCTCTCTAAACAGGCTTTCCTTCTGAATGCCAAACGAGGCTGGAGTCGATTGAGGAGAAGCCGAGGGCAGAGAGGGATGCGCCTGGCCTCCACTCGAGGCGCAGCACCTCCTTCCAGATTTTTCAGCTCTGTTTGTAGAAGCGGCGCTCGTGGAGTTGCCCATGGCATTGTACTTCTTTTAAATATCTTTGCATGCATGTATATACACACGTACCCAAACCCTAACCCTAACCCTAGGTATGGCGATGCTGTGATGGAGCTGGACTATAGTGTGGGGCAGATCTTGGCATGGCTGGTCACTCTGGGCATCGAGAAGAACACGTTTGTTTTCTTCACCTCCGACAACGGTGCCGCCTTGATGTCTGGACCAAAGCAAAGTGAGGACCAATTTAAACTAAACATACTGCCAGTGCTGCTTGCTGCTCTCCTCTTAGTCTTCCAAGTTTCTCCAAGTTCAAACTGGTTGGTGTATCCCTGGGTTGTACGATATATTGTTTGTTATTCATTATCGCAGTATTGGCCTTTGCGATACTGATATTCACGTGATCGAACAAATATCAACAGTTATGTAAACACAGGAATTTTGTCTGCATAGTGCCGGTCTGACGTGTTCTTACTCTCACTCTCACTGTTTGATTACACTTTCGCTTCTGTTACTTCCACTCTCTCTTCCAGGTGGGAGCAACGGGCCCTTCCTGTGCGGGAAAGAGACGACATTTGAGGGAGGCATGAGGGAACCTGCCATTGCCTGGTGGCCTGGACGCATCCCTGCAGGCTCGGTACGGATCACGGTGCTCACTGGGGCAGAACTGGCCCCCACGGAGGGCGGTGGGACGGGGACCTGTACCCAGTAAAAGGCCACTTAGCGCAAGAACAGAGCGACCCAGAGACATGTCCGAGTCCAGGGCACTCGGACCCTGGGGAAACAGCGCAGTGCACACGTCTGCTTTGTTTTCCTGCCTTATTAAGGTCTTCGATACCTGGTTCAGTTCTGATTCAGGTAAGATCCTGGCTTGGTTGTGGTGCTGGTTTAGATATTCATAGAGAAACGTGAAGAATGTTTCAGTGGATTTGCATGCAGTGGATCAACCTTGCAATAGATCAGCCACTAGATCATGAAATTTAAATGGCAGTTTAAAACGGACAGATTTGGGCCAGGGATGCATTTCTCCATAATATTATATATTACATATGTTAT
>JAOXYF010000020.1:4941260-4956144 GCA_028565775.1 Sternarchorhynchus goeldii | reverse complement strand
ATATATATGTAGGTACTTTATGTATTCAACTCGCATATTCAGCTTGCATAGACTGTACAAGTAGCTGTATAGGCTTTCACGTATATGGTAAGGTTTTTACAAAAAAGTTGCTGAAAACTGTGGCGCATGTCAGAATTTGGAAATGTGGGCGTGTACGTCGGACTTCTGAGCTTGTGGCCGTTCCTGCCACAACTGGCTCCTGTTCAGGTGAAGTACAGAACCGTTCGCCGGACCATGTGTGGGGGTAGAAGCAATGGCTTGAGTGTCCTTGATTTGATTGAAGAGCCTGGGTCTTTTGAGAGGGGCTTTGTGCGTGCGTGCGTGTGCGTGCGTGTGCGTGCGTGTGCGTGCGTGTGTGTGCGTGTGTGTGCGTGCGTGTGCGTGTGCGTGTGTGTGTGTGTGCGCGTGTGAGCATGGATGAATACATGGCCCACTCCGATCATCTTGTTTGAGGGCACATTATTGGTTTTGCACATATGTTGTTTCAGGTATAGTTCTCTCTCCCTCTCCCTCTCCCCTTCAGTGTCCTATCTAAGGAATACCAGGCAGCGCTGAGTCATATCACCCTGATCGTAGGGCAGCATCAGAAGAACCTGGTGCCTGGACAGCCGCAGCTGAACATGTGTGACCTGGCGGTGATGGTGAGATGTGTGCACTTCATACGCCTCTTCCCACCTCACGTTCAGGAAGCACGGCTTCAGTTTCTCACCACTGCCTCTTTTAGTTCCATCAGCCTGACATTGTGATGGTATATAGACTTTTTTTTCTTTCCTTTTTCTCTCTGTAAGAGCAGCTGGATTGTGAACCAACGTGAATATTATCTTCTGCTCATCACTGCAAATCTCATTCAGTTCTGTTTATTAACATTTATGTTCTCTTGAAGTCAAATTCAAGAAAACATTATGTTCTCTTGAAGTACAGAACTTGGCTCCTTGTACTCTGGATATTTAACCCGTGCTCTACATTTATTTCAAATGTATTAATTGTGTTGGAGAGAAATCCGTAGCCTTTGCGCCCTTTTGTGTTTTGGCTGTTAAATGTACAATAACTGCAGTACGAGAGGTTTCAGAGAAAACGTGAGCGTGGCAACAGCGCCCCCAAGTGTGTAACGTATTTATTCTCCAACCAGCAGTCCGCAAAGAGTAATCCTAAAATTGGGTTTTTTGCATTGTTAATGTAAATACGTTTTTGTCTTTTCGTCCGACAGAACTGGGCTCCGCCTGGATGTGAGAAGTTGGGAAAGTGTCTAAAACCGCCAGAGTCTCAACCGTGGAAGTGTGACTGGCCTCATTGACGCAGTCTCGAAGCATTTTAAAGACATCACAAGCCAGACGCATATTGGGAATACCTTACAGTTGATCCTTGTTGTGTTGCTTCTATGAACTGTCTGCAGTTGCTGGGAATATCTGACGTTTAAAAAAATAACTAAAATGAAGTGTAACAAAATTGCGTTTTACTTGCTGTTTTATTCGATTTCACAATTGATTTCCTCTTTTCCGGTATCATAATAAATAAACATTTGGGAAAGTTATGATGATACACATGGTTATGTAATTTTTAGACTTTACACTTTCACCTTTTGAACCCGCTGTTAACCTTAATAAAGCTTGGTGAATAAGATCCTAAGTTTCCTCCGGAACTGCACCATTCCACGTTTTCTAGCTACAATAATGTAACCAGTTTTTCAGTCTCGTTTTGGCTCGTCCAGACGTTCGTCCCTCTGATTGGCTGATTTGAAGCCTGGGCGGTCCTATGACGTAGGGTTGCGTTCCTACGAATTGTCGTCCCCAAATTAAATTTCACGCGCAGAAAGCATGGCGAGTTGTTCTCGGGCGGATAAACTGGATTTGGTTACCCAAAAAATAAGGTCTTTTCCCGATTTTCCCAGCAAAGGTATATTATTCAGGTGAGTTTACTTGTGAATGCCGCAAACGTTACAAATATTTTCAATGTATGTTTTTGGTAGAATCGGTGATGTTGTCTAAGAAGCTAATAAAGCTAGCGAGATAGCATAGCATAGTTATCTGTCAGTATAACTAGGGTAGCTGTCAGACTGTCAATTTAAATCCACCGAAAATACACAGTGCTCTATTTCAGGATTCCCGTTTCTGTTTAACGCGATAGAGTGGGAATGGTAACTAGATTTTGGTATTGTCTAGTTATATTGTTAGCTTGTGTTTCATGCTTTTCCCAACAGGGATATTTGCCCTATTTTGAAAGACCCCAAAGCATTGACTGCAGTTATAGACCTTTTTGAAGAACATGTAAGGCAGACATACCCAGAAGTTGAACTTATAGTGGGTAAGTAAATTTAAAACGTTACCCTTGGCCATAATCAGGTAAGTAAGCGACATAATCGTTAATTGGTTATGTTCAGCGTTTTCGGACGGCCTGAAATAGTTGGGAGAAACTGAACATCGGTTCGTGATTTAGATAGCGGTTGTTTATTACGGACTCTTGCGTTTATTACAGAGAATTTATTTTTCAAACGGAATGGATGGGTTTCATATCATTATAATGCGAATGTGGCGTTTAGAGGTGGAATCGCAGCTTTCAGCACTCGTGCCTTTCTACAGAGCTAGAAGAATTTCATGAGTGCATGAAAGAGAGCCCTTTAACACAGTGCAAACCCACCCCTTCGAGACCGACACCGAAGACATAAACTGAAACTTCACTTTAGACATTGACTTTTCTTTTACGATGGGAGTGAAGTGCGAGTAATATATGGCTCTTTTTTGCCGGATATACATATATATTCCAGAAATATGGCTGTCCTGCTGTTCTTTTAATCTTCTTATGCCGATCACAATCTCTTCCCCAAACTCCTGTCGCCCTAGAAACACAGACTTTGTGTTTCTTGTCTGTGAAGTCAAGTTTGCCATCACTGCAGTTTTTCTATGGGCATTAAAATCAATTTATACTAGCAATATATTTCAGAATGTGTGTGAATCTGTGCAGAAAAGCCAACTACAATTATTAATCTGTAGTTGTTTAGATGCTATTCTATAGCCTGTTGGTCAGGCCCTAAATCAGATATTTTGCTAACACAACAATGCATAATTGCATTGCCAAAAATCTCTTAAGAAGATCACCATGGCCGATTCTGTCCGTTGTGCATTTGCCATTCAAGACTGGGGAACCTACAGACACCACACTCCTGTCCTTATGTCTATCCACTGGATGGAGAGACGAGATATTAAAGATCTCATTTTAGATACGAGAGATTAAAAATCACTTGTATTACAGTGACTCATCTCATTCCACTTTCTAATAGTATTAAGATCTTTAAGCATTGCATTCCAAGAATAGGTGTGTTGAGATCTTTGGAAAAAAATGTTTTTTAATAATCTGAGCAAGAATGTTGTTGGTTGTTACTTTTCTGTAGTGGCTTTTACCAGTCGCAACGTTTTTCTTCATTGTTGCTGAGGCTGTTTAAGGATGTGCTGCTGTTCTGCAGGTATCGATGCCCGAGGGTTTCTGTTCGGACCTCTCTTGGCCCAGAGGCTGGGAATAGGCGTCGCGCTGGTCAGAAAGAAGGGGAAGCTTCCTGGTCCCACGGTGTCCGTGTTGTACTCTCTGGAGTATGGGCAGGTGAGGCCTACCCTGTTCTCCTGTGCTCTGTGGCTCTGCTGAGGTTTTGGTGGTTTCTTGTGTTTTGCTTTTCTGGACTCTGCCGCACCCTCTTTACGCGTGCTTGCGTGGCGGTTGTTTCCCTCAGGCTGAGGCCGAGATGCAGGTCGATGCTGTAGAACCGGGACAGAAGGTCCTCCTCATCGATGACCTGCTGGCCACGGGTGGTGAGTGTCTCTCCCTGCGAAAGTCCTTGGACTGAGCTAAAAACCCTGTTTTTTAGGGGTGTTTTTTCCCTCCTACGTGCAACCACATGCTCCTGGTTGTGTTGGCAGGAACGTTGTACGCGGCGTGCGAGCTTCTGAAGCAGCGGCAGGCGCAAGTCCTGGGGTGCCTGGTGATTGTGAAACTGACTGACCTGGACGGGGCTCACCGCCTCCAGCCCGTCTCCGTGTTCTCCCTCGCGGAGTACTGAGTGGACCGGTCCAGCCCACTAGAGGAGGCGCAAAGCGTTCCACGTTGTTAACGGCAGGAGCAAGGATGCGTTGTCGAGAGGCACTCAGTCTCCGAAAGACATTTCGTTGGAAATTGTGATTAACAGTTAATTAAGTACAGCATGTTTGAGCGGGACGGTTGTTCAGACTGTCCACACTTGATTTTTTTTTTTCATTCCAAGCATGAAGTCTCTGTGGTCATTATGTCTTAAGTGATGGGTCCATAGCTTCCACATCTTATGTACCTCTGATTAAAAAACTGCTGTCCTACTCTCAGTAATTTTATAGGAAGTAATTTAAGTAATATTATTGCAATTTTGGAGCTATGCTTGTGAGTTAAGTGTGGAGCTTGCTGAGGTGATGTTTTACCAAACCATGGGGCCAGTACAATCTGATATTAAATGTCAAAATGCAGCTACGTTTGTGCCAGAGCTACTGCTGAGAGTGGCTTCAAAGGTAGAATATGTAGGACTTCACTTTTGTTTTTCCACCCGTACATTTATTTCCAATTGTGCATAGCACGACCTTTCCTGTTAGCTTTGGCACGTAATGAAACCCTGCACCTTCTCACTGGACTCAAAAGGAGGCGATCGAGATCCTAGAACCTTTTAGAAAACTTCAGAAAATCACTGTTTCAGCATTTAGACACAATAGATTGGATCTCAAGTGGTTGGCATGTACTTGGCACTTGACCCAAGTTCAACAATCATTTTACAATTTTCAGAAAAGGTTTGTAGGTGTTTTCCTGTGCTCAAAGCTAATAGTAAGATTATGCTGTGTGAGAATGACTGACATGTAAATGAACTTGCACATTAATATAATAAATTAATATAGTTCAACTTCTGTTTTCTCTGTTCAGCAGATCAGTGCTTTTAAAAATGACTGGTCTCGGTTCTACAGTGTAGACATGACTCATGTGATGTGTCCATAGCTCCTCCCCTGTGGAGGCATCTTAGCACATGCTAAGACACGTACCTGGTTCTGGCCTGAGCAAGAATGATGCAGATGTTAAACTAAATTTGGTCTCGATTAAAAGGCTTTTAAAACCTCTTGTTTGGAACAGCTTGTTTATTGAACAATTAAGCTCATCAGGACTCTTCAAATGAATTCATGCACTTCCAGTGCAAGAACATCAATGGTGTAACTTACATTACTGAACCAGTCAATGAAGCTGCTTCCCCCCCCCCCCAAACAAAATTCAGTAAAGGAAAAAAAAGAAACAAATCCCCAAAAGCGCAGTAGTACACAACCCTCTGCATTACATCATAAAATGTTTTAAAACACTACAGTGTTTGGAGTACAGGAAGCAGAGTCCGTATATTTTCCCCATCCCAAACTCAGACTGTCAGAAGAAAGTTCTTCGCAGCTATTGCACGCTGTTGAGTTTTCAGTCTCCATGGTCTCAGAGGCCTTCCTCTTCTTTTATCTTCTGAGTCAGTTTATCCAAAACCACGTTCATGTTCATGTTCTTGTTCAGTTTGAGGTAGAAGTCCTTCCTGATTGGATGCACCGTTAGCCATTCAGGAGCCAGCTCTGCCAGCAAGCGAAGATGTTTCTCCATTTCCCCTGAAATCAGATGAACGACATCAAAAATCCAGTTAAGTTGTTAAACTTCAAATGTTAAGTATTTGCTTCTTTAAAAGACTTAAAATTGAATAGAATGGGCATCAGTGGCGATACAGATTTAAATGTCGTCCCGCGTTGCTGCACTCACCAGGGCTAAGGGCTGCGCGGTAACTGGACGTCATGCGGCTGCATGCAAGCTCCATGATCAGTGCCGGCTTCTTTTCAACCACAAACACGTTCCTCAGGATGCGGGCCATCTCCACCAGACGTGCCATCATGGCCAGACGTTCCTCCTGCTGAGGGTTCCTGGTCATGACGGCCTGCAGCTTCTGAGCCTCTTTAGCCCGAATCTGCAAGAGTTCATTTGAAAGGTTTTTGTTCATTTCATTTGCTTAGAAACAACAAGACTAAAATTGACATCAATAACAGTTCATTCGTTTTTGTCTGTCTCTTTAAAGGCTTGAAAGTGAGGTTTGAAATACCTACCCTTTCCAGCAGGGACTGGGAGACCCCTTTCAGGGTGCTGGGCGTCGGTGTGGGCGGAGCTGGTGGTTGTGGCTCCGCCTCTTTGGAACATGCCGTCTCTGCCGTCTTCAAGGCCAAATTGGCCAAGGCCTTTTCCATCTGAAAGAACCATGGCCAAGTCCAATCAGTAGGTGTACAAACGCAGAGGGGGAAAAAAAAAAAAAAAAAAAAACAGATAGTCACAAAAAAAGGCATTTTTGTTGCATGTATAATTTATGGTTCTTCACAAAAACCACCAACAGACCAGTTGGAGTAATAGAGGTTTAATTTCTCATCTGGCCACAGACACAAGGATATGAATCTATACGAATCATCTATACGAATCATCTGACAATGCGGCAACAAATAAATAACACATATGAATCCAGCGGTTGATTAATATCGGCTGTTCTGATTCCTCTGTCAGTTTTATTGCGTTTACCTTGGGGGTCATGAGTGCGCGAGCCTTGTCCAACACTTCCTGAGCAGTGGTGAGTTTCTCCAACTGAGGGGGGAGGGGTAAGTCACAGGGCTGGATGGATGGAACCTCGTCCACGCTGAACCTGGGGTGCCAGCGGGTGAGCTTGTCGTCTGGGACAACCAAGGGTGGGTTCAGGGTGGCCAGGAACGCCTGCAGACCCCAACCAGACATGTCCACGTCATTCATTTATAAAGAACGTGACAAATCAACAATTTTATGGTGGGATATTGCTGACCGTTTCAAAAACAGGCACACGTCTGTTTGAAAAGCTTTGGTTCATTTACTGCTGAACCGTAAAAGCCCAGTGCTCACCTTGTGGTGCCCCTTCACGATTTCCACCAGGTTCCGATGGAAGACACGCCTCCTGTCCAGCAGACGAGTGGCAGACAGCACAGGACGAATGCCGTCTGCTTCTGTGGGGAAGCAGAAATTCTTAAATGAGTAAAACAATTACACAAACATCCAAAAAGCTTTTTCCAGAGACGGGCCAGTCACCTTCTTCAATGACTGGCTCCACGGTGAGCTGATAGGCGGATTTCTTTGCAGTCGCGCTGAAGGTCGGAATGTTTTTTTCCTGACGGAAGACGTAGGCGGACGGGTAGACCATCTTTATCTGACCCACGTGAGATTCCTCAAACCGCCTGTGATGAGAAGAGCAGAGGAAGAGATCCACCCATCAGCTGCTTCAACACCCACAATGAATTCCTTCACCTTCGATGCGTTACTGATTTCCGTCATTACTCTTACTTGTGCGTCATGTCCTGAACCCCTTGTTTGACTTTGGTGAAGGTGACCATCTCGGAGCGGTTGAAGAGCATGCCGACGATGGTGTCCATGCTGCGAAACATCTCAGCCAGGACCTTGTACTTGTACGGCAGAGCGAGGCCAGGAGGAACGTCCTGAGCTAACGTGTGGTAGCGCTCGTACGCAGGAAGCTTCTCTCTGGGGTCAGAAGAGAAGACGCACCAAATACATTAATGATGACAACAGCAAGAACATGCGATCCCAGGGTGGGTGGAGTGACGTCTCCATGGTTACACACACACACTTCCGTTTCCCTTACTCCTACCAAATAATGCAGGGCACAAGACTGAAAACCTTCAAGACGGGTAAGATAAAAGCTTCATATATCACATCAATGTGATGTGAATATCGTAAGTCACATATAAAGTCACCTATAAGCCCATGAATTTGTTGCAGAAATAGGACAGTCATTACATCATGTAGTCAACTATTAAACTAAACTATTAAACGTTTTAGCCGTTACAGGCTGCTATAGGAGGTGTAGATGAACCCTAGTCCAGCGGACACCGGTAACGTGGTAGACCAGTGAGGTGCTGACGAGCGAGCTCACCCTTCCTGCAGGCTGGGCTCGGCCTGAGCCTGTCGCCCGTCGGCCTGTTCCTCCTCCTCCGCTGCCCTCCTCTGCTGCGCTCGAGCCGAGAGCTCTCTGGCACGGTCCAGTCGCGCTTTCAGATCTGCGAGCGCGGACGTGGGTGCCGGGGAGACGGGGCCGGCGCTCTCCGACTGCGCCTTCAGTCTCTGCAGGCGCGATTTCAGTGCGGCCACGTCCTCTTTGGAGAATGCCTAACGGAAGAACAGTGTTTACATTACTGACTCGAAGATCCCCAAACTGACAGTCCGAAGGCATAAGCGGTAACGTACCTTACTGCTAGTGGGCTGCTTGGGGCTGCTGTGGTCACACACATTGTTTACAGGGGCGCTCTCTGTACTGTGACTGGCTAGACCCTTTAGATCTCCTTCAGGGAGATCCTGCAGGGCAGGGCACGGTTCTGGGGCCTGAACGCAAACATTACAACATACATCAGTAAGACTCCAAGATCTACACCCCCTGCTCGCTTTCCTGGTGTAAGGGGCAAACACGAACATCTACGTTGTAAATAGTCTGCCCTGCCTCTGTGCTAAGAATATGCCAACCAGATCGCGTTCAATGGCGGCCAAATACAACTATCGTTAGTAAAAGTCGTAACGCAGTTCAAAGTTAACTTACTGAAAAAAATCCGTTCGGTCGGCACATTACCTTAGCAGTTTCATCCTTTTTCGTAAGAACAAGCTTCTTTCTCGCGGTCCTTTTTCCATGTTCCACTTCACAGATTTTCGGTGTGGCGATGGGATTCTTGGCCGTACTGGCACGAAGACGCTTTTTCGCCGTGCTGTGTTGCTCGGTCACGGAGCTAAAAACCGCAGAGCACAGATCGAATTCAGCCTCCGCCAAGGTTCTCTTCGGGGTTCGGGGACTCACAGGAAGCGCGAGGTTCTCCGAATCCCGCGGGTCTGTTGTTACTTCCACGTTATCGGAAGACACGACCTCATCGATAACTCTGAAGAACTCCTCCTGAACGCATTCAAGCGACTCTTGAGTACCAAATACACATGCATTCTTCTCCACCGGTGCCTTTTTTGCGGATCGAGTTCTCCTCGATACCTTTGTTGTTATGATGTCCGCCTCACACACCGAACGGTCGTCCACTGTCCTTGTTTTTTGTCCTTTCGATCGCAAGGACCGATCAACAACGGCCCTCTTACTCTGTGCAAAATAATCGGTGACACGTGCTTGAGCCATATTTAAAAATATCCTAACACTTCCTAAAAAAAGTGTGGTTTCACCGGGCAAACGCAGCTAAACTATGAGAAGTAACTAACTAGCTAGCTACCTAGCTTACTGTTTTCTACCCGACGGAACTGCTCAAAGTAACTCTTCCTCTATGACTTTCGCGCGAAATAGTACCACGGGACTTAAGTAGGAGGAACTACAGGCATATAGCTTACGCTTTGAGCTCTCCCATTGGCCAGCTTGTTGATCAAACACATATACTCAAACATGATTGGACAAAGCGTCATTCCTTACTAAGAACGTTCGTTAATTTATTTTGTACATACACCTATATCGCGAGTGAGAGAAACTCAAAAATGTAATGAATGTAAATGTAATGTTTTTTTCCAGAAAAAAACTGTTTTGAATGTCTCTTAATACAGTACACTGCAGTGGTACACCTGGCGTGTACGTGCGTGTGTGTTTGGGGGGGGGCGAGGGGGTAGCTCTTACTGTTATGTATTTACAAGTTGCTTCGTGAATTCAAGTGGAAATCGCCATTTGTTATTTAAAAAAACGTGACAAAATATGTAACAAAAGTGTTTTCGTAAAATACAACGAATTCCATTAATGTTATAAATTACATTTGACGTCCATACTCAGTGCCCAATTTCACCACTAGAGGGTACCATTGTATAGCGATAATGACAGCACAGTGACACACACACACACACACACACACACACACACACACACACACACACACACACACACACACACACACACACACACACACTTTTATATCAATCAATCTATCTGTCTCTCTCTCAGAAACACTTTTCTTGCACAGCTGAAGCAGGACCTTTGTCCATGTAAACCTTTAGTGTACTTCACTAAATCTTTAAATATCTCTCTCTCATATACATATAAACATATATATATATATATATATTTTTCGATAGTAGCCTGCGCGCTACAAACTGTGATAAGAAGACAAACTGTGAGAAGACAACCATATAATCAAAAAAATCTATTATGTATATTATACTAACCCTATAACAAACTGTTATTCAACACATAGGTTGAAATGTACCTTAAAATGTGTAAACACCATACTATAATAATACAACAAAAAGTACATATAACCTCATTTTATAAACAAAGTGACCTGTACGCTATATAGCACTGCACTGTTGTGGAATCTTGTGCAGACTGCTTAAACTTGTTTTTCACTTCCTCGCGCATGTGAAGAAGGTATCGGACGCGAGCAGTCTATCGTGTGTTAAAGTGTTTTTTCGCAACTGCAGCTGGAGATTGAAAGCTAGCTTCAGGAGAAAGCATTTTAATCGCGGTCGAAATGACGCTTGACGTTTTGGCGCTGTATTACCTATCGTCAGAGTGGGAGTTCCTTGCAAGTATGCTGTCGGGACGAAGATTGGATAGGGTGGATAAGCTGTTACAACTTTTAAAGCGTGTCTAAAGGATGAAACTACCTTCTTGGGCTAAACTCTTTTAACGTTACTTTGATATCTACCATGGGGAGTGTCAAATTATTTTGTTTCCTAAAACTGGAGAACTGAGGAAAGTTAAACGAGTTCTGTCTGGCGAATCACTTTTTCCGCAAAGATTTTGCTTTGTAGGGTCCGAGCCATTGAACAAACCATTGAAGTTTCAGAGTTCTGTGTCTCTGTAAACATTTTCTGAACATGCTGTTCAGCGGAACTCCTTATCGACCATTGACAGGTGCTACCAATTACTAAAATAACGTTCTTTAATAGCGATGGAAACTCTGGATGTAAACTAATACCAACTGGAAATATATGTGTATTTTTTTGTATGTGTCCATGCAGTTCTACGCGATTTTCTTTAACACCATGAACTATAGCTATGGTTTGGATTTATTTCTGTTCCCTTGTTGGAATTTACCGCTCCGCCGAGGAATGCCAGTGGGACTAGTCTGAAGTACGCGGTTCTTCTGGGACTCTCTCATGGAGCTCCAGGTGGTGTGCGGACTACTCTACTGCGTTCTGTTGCCGACTTCTTTGCTAGCAGGTAAGCTAAACGGGGCATGTGACAAGTCCTTTAAACATGTTATGTAGCAAGTTTAAATCCATAAACTTGATATCTGTAATCTATAGGGTCCGTCAAAACAATCGAGCGATTCATTTCGAGGCCCTGCTGATCTTTAATTCTTCTTCTTCCTGTTGTTACTTCTTTTGATCAATGTTTGATTTGTTAATCGTTTGTCAACAGTTCTGATTATGCGCGCTGACAGGTTTGCTGATCAAATCACCATCGTGTAGAGCTTGGAAACTGGGTTTCAAATTAGACTTTTAGCCGGGGAGAGTGAATGCAAAATAGTTGGGACTAATCAAAATGTTAAATACCGTAGGCTCTTATGAAGTTAATCAAGAGGAAAAATGACACTATTAGCATAACAATCCGACTCCAGGTCAATTCATTATCTGATAAGTGGTTAACAAGGTATAACGTTACATTGCAAAATGGCAACTCTGAGCGGGACATTACAGCAACCTGAATATTTGGAAGTGTATTAGTTCAGTCTTGCACAAGTTTGGTTAAGAGGTGTGACTATGATGGTTTCTTTTACCCGCAGTTAACTGGAACTGTAGTGACTGTCCTGATTCATCAGGTGTGTTGTTTTTTTAGCAGACACACCCTGGATTTCGCTAATGTTAGACTATTGCATGGTGCTATTGCAGCTAACCCCGAGCAGCGTTCCGGTAAATACAGTACTTTCACGATTTCTTTCCGTCTGTCTTGCCCCGGTGTGGGGGTGTGAATATGTAAGGTGGATCTTTCTCTGAGCTGTCTGAGCATGACCCTGAAGAAAAGCCACGAGGTCGAAGCCCTGGTCATAGAGCAGACTACATGGAGGAGTGTGCGGTTTTTCTTTTGACAGTTTCTGTTCTCAGTTCCACTCCCGCGTGCAAAGTTTCTGTAAAACGTTACGCACTCGGAATGAGCCGGGTTTCCTATTCTAGTTGAAGAGCATCGTCTCAGCAGCTATAAATCAACTAGCTGTGTGTGACAGGATGTTGGTGGCATGTGACTTATGTTGTCACATGGGTTGCGTGTGACTTACAGGAAGCAGAGAATGTCTGAAAGCGCGTGGCAGATGTCTAGCCCCGCCCCAGTCGGGTGGGTTGTGGTCTAGCGCTTCTTTTCAGTGTGGTCTTCACTGTTACAGCACGCGAGCAATGTGTGAGATGGCTGGTTTGGGTTTGAGGTGGTTAGAATCAGGGTAAAATCAGGAAATGGTCTTACCTATGGAAGTTGTCTCCATGTTCGCATAAACCATAGTTACTTCATGCTGCACTTTTAATTAATTGGAAACAGGAGCATCCAGTCTGGTTTTATGGATAGAATTATTTTACTAAATACATTTGCAAATGCACTGTGTGTGTTAAAACTAACCTAAACTAACAGAGCAGTGACTGTCCTTTGAGGACAGTCACCCAGGTGGTTCCTGGGACAACCGTGTAGATGAGGTTGGACTAAGGCTGGAAAGTGGGCATCACTGAGGGCATAAAATTCTCCAGAGAGGATGTTCGTACCTCAGTAGAACAGTCTCTCCTCACTCACTCACACACACACACACACACACACACATCAGGCCTTTTTCTTCTCTTCCTGGGGGTTCCTGGGTATTTCTAGTGCTGCATCTCAGAGACATCAAATTTTAATGTCCTTTTTGAAGTAAAACATTAGGTCAAATAAATAAACTAGACGGTCTTAATTTGCAGCAGGTCATAACTAGATCGATTTCATATACAGTTTGTCCTTCATTTGTCTTTAACGAGCAGTGGAATTAGACGCTGCTTTTCCCTCTCTGCCGCCGCCGAAGACGCGTCCTAACATGGGGTGGATGAAAAATTGGTTAGTCATCTGTACACTGCTGAGAACGAGGAATGGCTGGGAATCGAGAGATTAATTATACATCAAAGGCTTTTGCTGAAAAATGTGGGAACCAAGAACTTTCTCTGATGGGAGTAATGCTCCTTCAGGCAAAGCCAAGAACAAATTTGTCTAAAATGCGGGAGAACCCCTAAAATGCTCTTGTACCCCTTTCCCTGGGCTTTGAATGTAATGAAGACCTTATTCCTCAAAAAGGAAACTCTGATGTTCATACTGGACCAGCACAGTGTATTGTTCATCCTGAGTTCATGTTCATTTCCCACGCCAGCAAACCAACGGTTGCGCGCGCTCTGTTCTCATTGCGTACGACACACTGAACGTCTCCGTCCACGGTGCGTTGCAAAACGATCTGCCGTCATTAGCTTTGTGGTCCACTCTGATCTAAGGAAGCCTGGTAAATGAATTGAAGCTTCATCTGTATTTCATGTCCCCAGTTACCAAACATGTTGGATCAAGTCAGGAATTAAATTTTTTCTTTGCCTCTGCAACAATTTTTTCGTGTTTTGATTCCCTACGACATGCTCGATATAACACTTAAAGCAATCTAATCAGCTGAGTGATTAATAGTTTTGTTTTGAAGCCTTTCGGAAACGCGCAGCGATTCTGACTGGTTTTAAAAGCCCTTAATCCCCTGTTCCAGCAAGGGTTTTTTTTCCATTGTCAAAGAAGGATCATGCTTGTAATTGTCCGTTTGGTGGGATGTTGGTACACTTTTTTTTTTTTTTTGAGCATGCGGTTATGAGCGCTTGTGCTGAATAAGTGATTTTAATCATTTGTACGTATTTATGTATTTATATTATATCGGACCTATGGTCACGTAACTACATGCACAGTAACACGCTATGAAACATCCTGAGAGCGTGCGTGGAAAAATGGCTCAGGTTTTTAGACTGTTGCCCCAGTCGTGCCTGAGCGTTGGCTCTCGACGCGTTTACCCTTCCCTCGTCAGCAACGGCGGGGCAAAACCCCGGTGCTTGTCTAATCCTGCACGGAGCCGCTCTAGAGGCTCCCAGCACGCTTGGCTGACGAACGTGGGCCGAGGCGGACCAGGGCCTCGAGTCCCGACATGCCCGCTTGAGGTTTGAGGAGGTGGCTCGACTTGCGTTGGCCTAAAACCTCACGTTGATTAGCGTTTCACAAACTGCTCCTCTTCGGATTCTGTTTATTTGTGCACTTGGAGCATCTTTAGATCTTTTTTTTTTTCCTGTTCTTCTTCCTCAGGACACGTGTAGCATCTACCAGATGTTGTAATGAATCCCACTGTATGGAAAGTTGCGGTGCTAAACTCAAGCCAAGGGCCCTTGGCTCTAATTGTGACATGCAATATATGAAAGAAGCCTGTAATACCACGGCCCACAAAAGCCGTCTGTGTGCCGCTGATCCCAGGCCAGTGATGGCAGGCTCTTCTTAGATGCCTTCTGTCTGGGATGGTGCCTGGGTCAGCTGAGGTAAGTAGGATATCTCTCTCTCTCTCTCTCTCTCTCTCTCTCTCTCTCTCTCTCACTGCAGCATGTGCTAAGCTAACACTGCCCAGCAGATCTCAGGCAGGTTGGTAGCACAGGAGGGCCTAACACTCCCCACCTCCCTAACAGACATGCAGTCTGGCTGCTCAGAAGAGAGGAGAGAGGCGTTTGTGTAGCGTGCTCATCCCCAGCCTTCGGACACTGTCCAGGAGCTGCGGTGGTGACCGGGTTGCTAGTGGCAACAGTCTCTCCTTTTTTTTTTCTTCTTTTTCCATCAAAACAGGACGTTGGTCATGCTGAGGAAGCCCAACAC
>JAOXYF010000020.1:4919125-4927562 GCA_028565775.1 Sternarchorhynchus goeldii | reverse complement strand
CACACACACACACCCTTTCCCAAACAGCAGCTTGCTAACTTGAGACTCCTGCTGCCCTGCAGGCTCTTCGGCCTCAAGGATATCATCAAGCCTTCAAACTGCTCCTCCCCATCTTATGACCTCATCCTCAACACACAGCATGATTGGCCTGTGTACGTCAACCCCGGCATCCTCCTCCTCCTCTATGTCACCGTGGCAACCGTTCTGAAGATCAGCAGTCATGTCTATGAGAAGGTGCACCTAGTCCCACTTTTCAACTGGTGTCTCGCAATAAACAAAAACCCAGAGATTTGTGTCTCAGCCGAAATGTTCAGTTTTTGGCTCCGGTTTTCATCGTTTATACAGAACGATAAGGGTGGAGCCAAGCTGAGTGACGGTGGAGAGGAGGTGGAGCTCAGGCCATGGGCTGAAAGACCCAATCAACCTGAAGATGACACTAGGGTGAGTGTGGAGACATGCCTATCAAGAACCTGTGTGTGTCCAGTGTCCTCCAGTGACTTTATAGACAATGGTCCTGTATTTTGGGGTGTTTTTTGGCCCTCTGTGCCATGTTCTCTTTCATGCCTCTTACAGGACTGGCCTGCTTCAGTTATTTTAACGTACTAATAGCTGAACTACCCCTCTGCCTTTTCAAACCTTGCAACTGTGGCAGTAAATTAGAATAACAATAAAGGAAAGCTTTCAAGTTGTATGAAAATATCAAACGCTCGTTACCATGACCCTGGCAACCAGGACGGCGAGCCTGGTCCTTTCTCCGCCACGACGTATCGTGTGATGTAATGTTGCGCTTGTTTACTGTGCGTTTTCAGCAAATGCTGCTCACACCGGGATCCATCGCCTCGAACGCTAAAGACCACGTCACAAACGATTCCAGCCAGCCCGACCTAGGTAGGAGAACCTGAGGTACAGCACAGCGTCCTGTAAGACGCACACGTGCGCTTTCTCTAGCAAGAGCTGGAACAAAGACGCACGTTTGTAAAACGTTTTAAGAACCGAGAACGCCTTGGTTGGAGCATCAGAGGAAGTCACCACAATAGATCATCTATGTTGGCCTGACAGTTTACGGAAGATGCTTTTTGGGTACATAAGATCAGGCCTACCAACTCCTGTGTGTGTGTGTGTGTGTGTGTGTGTGTGTGTGTGTGTGTGTGTGTCAGGGCTCAGAGCAGAGACGGTGGAGCAGCAGGTGGAGGAGGACAGCCCTCTTCATCTGGTCGGGCGGATGATCATGCAGCAAAGCTACATCTGTGCTCTCATTGCCATGATGGTGAGGCAGAACATCCTCTTCATCCAACTGTAGCCGATTATTTTTGAGCACGTTTATTGAAATGCAAGTTTAACTTGATATTAATTTAGCGAAATGCTGAGCTTTTTCCAACCCGGCACCGTTCGCGCTCTCCACCGCCACCTGCAGGTGTGGAGCATCACCTACCACAGCTGGCTGACCTTCGTGCTGCTGCTGTGGGCATGCGTGATCTGGATGTGGCGGGCACGGCGTGACTTCGCCATGCTCTGCTCCCCCTTCATCCTGCTCTACGGCGTGGGGCTCTGCGGCCTGCAGTACGTCTGGGCCATGGACCTGGAGCACGAGCTGCCCCAGCACATTGGCTCCATGAGCCTGCAACAGATGGGGCTCGGCCGGGCGACCTACCCCTGCCTGCGCCTGGGCGCCATGGTGAGCGCGGTGGGATTCTGGGAAGTGGAGTCTTGGAGCAGCGTGTCCATTCCGCAGGGCTGAACAATACGGCGCAGGGATGAAATGCTAGTGATGTTTAGCAGTAGTTGTACCTTAATGTACCTTATGTTGAACCTACAGCCTTAATGCCGGTACACCGTTCTCTGTTTTCTCAAGATTAAGAACTTGTTTGAGAAGTAACATTCATTGAGGTCCTGAGAAAAAGAGAGACGTTGGATTTGGATACACTTAGTCCAAAAACAAATAAAAGGGTTTGTTTTTCCATTGGAGAAAAAACATCACTCTAGACACTTCCACTTCAGGAAAACCCTGATGTGTCTCGTCTTCCGTGTGTGTGTGTGTGTGTGTGTGTGTGTGTGTGTGTGTGTGTGTGTGTGTGTGTGTGTGTGTGTGTGTGTGTGTGCTGGCTGCTCTCTCTCCAGCTGCTGTTCACCCTGACGTTCTGGTTGCTTTTAAGACATTCGGTAAAAGACAAATTCTGCAGGAAGAAGCACACAGCCCTCCTGCAGGAGGTCACCACTGGAGGTGAGAGACGCTCCACTACACGTCCTCACCGACACCCACTCTCAAAAACCCCTGCTCCTAATTAAGAATCCCACACACAGGTCGAAGCCTTGCAAACAAAATCACAAAATCCAAGATCAATGTTTGTCTCCATGGCTGGATTCCTGGACGGTAAAGCTAATAAGAGTCCTTTGTGTTCTCAAGTATGAAGTGAACTGTTCAAACAGGACAAGGGAGGGATCATTTTGTATGCACACGAGCTTCAAAACTGGTCTGCTCGACTGGGTCGGCATGCCACCGTCCTCTGAGCTTTTCTTGCCCTTCCGTGTTCCCGTCGCAGAGAACACGAGGCGAGACGACTCCGTCTTGAAGCTGCTGGGTAGAGTGGTGATGCGACTGTACGCCAAGTACTGGATCTACGTCTGCGGAGGCATGTTCATCGTGGTCAGCTTCGCCGGGAGGCTGGCGGGCTACAAGATCATCTACATGCTGCTGTTTCTCCTCTGCATGTGCCTCTATCAGGTAAAAGCTGGTTCTCAGTGGCTCTGGTTCTCCTGGGCATCTAAAGCGTGTTGGGGTGGGAGGGTTCTTGAGTTAAAATAAAAGCCATGGAACCTCTGATCTGTGCAACTGAGGGCTTTTCTGATGCTCTGTCTGGATAGGTGTACTACTCTCTCTGGAGGAAACTGCTCAAAGCCTTCTGGTGGTTGGTGGTGGCCTACACCATGCTTGTGCTCATCTCCATCTACACCTTCCAGTTCGAGGACTTCCCGGGCTACTGGCGGAACTTCACCGGATTCACAGAAGATCAGTACGTCGTTCGCAAAAAAAAATACGCTTGCGCGTATTTTGGAGAGCAAGCGTGAATAATTACTGTGCAATCGGTACACATGACATGTTTAGTGGTATGGGTGAGTTTGTTTGCGAGTGTAATAAAGTGTGGCGAGTTGTGGTTGAGTGAAATTTACACAGGCTCCCTTGAGGGATTTGGAATGTGTGTTTGGGTAAGCATTATTTTGTCTTGAATGCATGACCATATCTGTGTGTGTGTGTGTGTGTGTGTGTTACTGCCATCTGCTCCTTTCTGTCTTCCAGACTAGCTGATCTCGGACTGGAGAGGTTCAAACTGTCAGAGCTCTTCAACAGTATTCTGATCCCTGGCTTCTTCCTGCTGGCCTGTATCCTCCAGCTGCACTACTTCCACGAACCCTTCATGAAGATGACGGACCTGGAGCACGTGGCGCCCTTGTCCAGGCACGCGTCTCCGTTCCCCAAAAACACGTATCCGTTACCACGGCCACGAGGTCTCGTCACAAACGTGGCTGAGCGTCATCTGGTTTATGCTGGGTTGGACGATGAATTAAAAAACAAACGGCTCAGCTGAACAAAACAACCATTGTGGTGCTCACGTTAGTGAGTCACTGGGTGAATCACTTCTTCACTTTAGTGAGTGCTCACACATTTTATGGATTAAGCCAGAGGTGCCCATCTCTGATGTGGAAGATGCAGTGAAACTGAACTCTGTGTAGTGGTAAAACCTCCAAAACTATAGTTGGGTACTGCTTGTATAAAGGATGTTTTGTTTTTGGATGTGTATGAATCTTCTCAGAGGGCACCTTATTCAGTGAGGATTTCTAAAGTGGTCTGATTCACATCTGACTTGGCCGTTCACTGTTGTACACTCTCCTACACATGCTTCTGTGTTTCAGAAAGGGCTTAGCTCTGCTCCTGTACTGTGTGTGTGTGTGTGTGTGTGTGTGTGCGTGCGTGCGTGCGTGCAGGAAGAGGTCTGCTCCGAAGCCCGAGGTGCTGCGAAGCTCAGAGGGAGGAGGCTTTGACGAGGAGGACCTCAACCCGGAGCTCGAAGACGACGAATCGGAGGAGGGCGGTAAGAGCCCCACAGCGCGTGGACACACCCCCGCCCTGCGCTTTACCCAGAATTCCACAAGCGCTGGTGGTGTGAAAAACCCAGTTTATAGGATGTGCTTTACCCAGCATTCCACAAGAGCTGGTGGTGTGAAAAAACCCAGTTTATAATATGAACACGACACACCCGGTCAAAAAAGATTTTTTTCTTGTACTTTGGGTTGACCGAGCGGTCGACCCTTGTGAGGCTGGAAATGAATACATTTCCAAAGCCAGCAAAGACACTTTTTTATGTATTATGAAATAACCTAAAAAGTACACAAATGTTTAAAATCTGCTATAGTGCGATACAGATGTTTTGCCTGTGTTGTCTGCCCAACCTAGTATCAGTGTATTCCTGTTTAGCAGCTGGATATATTTTACCAGGTGTGAAGTTCTCACGTCATGGTGTTTATCGCCGCCATTGTTAGCTTTCTAATGTTGCATTTGATGTGCCACGAAGCCCCAGGATGCAACAGTCTCTCATCATGAGAAGCACCGTTTATTACCAAAGTGTTTAGTACTCGCAGTTTGGGTGCAAGTCTAAATGTGAATAACTTTTTTAAATTTTCAGCTATTTTGAAAGTTAGCTTACAGTGGGCCAAAGCTTAGCAACCACTGGTTGCTCTCTGAGAACAGTGGTGCTGTAGACAGTGTTGTAGGGTGTCCTTCAGGTGCTAGTGGAGATTGAACCCCCTTGGTAGTGACTTTGGTGACCAGGTGGTATACAGCCCAAGGACACATCAGTAAAACATCAGTACACTTTCATATACTTTAGGGACAGCGTAGGGCTCATGTTTCTCTGTCCTGCTGTCCTCTACAGAGCTGGTGCCCAGTAAGTGGGGTCTGGTGATGGACAGGCTGATGGTCCTCTTCAGGAAGTTCTCCGACGTCCTCACCCATGTACAGGCGTTTCTGTGGAGAATCCTGGAGCTCCACATCCTCAAGATCGTCGCCTTCTTCGTTGTCTGGGTGGCGTTATCTGAGGTCTGGAATCAATACCACACTCTCTGTGGTCTCCGCTTTAAAGGACAGATCAAAGTACTAACATTGACTTCTTATTGGCTTTCAATCAGTTCTAGCAATCGTGTTAACACTTCCACCCCTCTGTTTCTATTTGTATTCGAGAAAGAAAATTGAATTTTGGTGTGTTTTTTTTTTTTTTTTTTTGCTTCTGGTTTAGACTTTAGTTCCCCAGTCAGTCCGTTTTTAATTGCTCTTTACCTCCACGACATTAATAACATCAGTAGCATCTAAAGGAGAACCTTCCGGGTTGAGGTCGGGCATCGGGACCCAGGAGGCACAGCTCAACGGCGTTTCTTCGCGCGCGTCGAAGGCGCACTACGGCTTTTCGGCTTCTCTTTTCGTGGTCCTGCGGGGAGGAAACTCTCATCCCGCTGAGGGAAAAGCCACATATAAGTTGGCGCCCTTGACCACAGGTGTTCCTGGTTCGCTTGGGCTGGCACTCTGCCCCCACAGACACTTGTCCACACCCCCAATAACCACGACAACTAACAGTAACGAAGTGCACTATACGTGATGAATCCAACCAACAAATCACATCCGGGACTAGTGAAGTCCTTCGTTCACTGGTGGACGGCTACAGTAGCACTGTGGGTGAACTGTGGGTGAAACTCCAGGGATGGAGACAGCTGGTCGCTACACCTGTGCTGATGGTAATGGTTGTGCATCAACTATGTCTCACTACCCACCTTTCTTCCCTCCCGCCCTCTCTCTCTCTCTCTCTCTCTCTGTCTGTCCCTCTCTCTCATCCAACCGCACAGCCCTGCGTGATGAACCTGGTGTTGGTGGTTCTCTGGTCCTTTGCCATGCCATACCCCCGCTTCAGGCCCATGGCCTCCTGTCTCTCCACCATCTGGCTCTGCGTCCTCATCGTCTGCAGGATGCTCTACCAGCTTAGCATCGTCAAGCCAGAGGAATACTCCACCAGCTGCCCCGCGGTGAGGACCCACACCCGCCTGCCCGCAGGAACACACACGAACAGAACACCATCTCCCCACCTTCCTCTCCCCAGCGTTTTTCAGTCTCTCACCTCATACGCACACATTAGGATACATGCTTGGTTGAGCTGGCTATCAGCAGCGTTGTCAGTGTGGTAGTTGGCTTGGTGCTTCTCTATGTCTCTCCACCCCTCTCTCTCTCTCTCTCCCTCCCTCAGCTACCTGCTGGGAGGATAATTCTCACTCTGATTACGCACCCTCCCTCCCTCCTGTGTTCTGTCTTAAACTCAATGGCTCTTTGCAGAAAACAGTGAGGCATCTGGCTGCGGTTCAGCTTTATGAGAACACTCCCTACTGCTAGCAAGGCCTCGTTGAAACCTGAAACGCCGTATTTCAATTAAAACTGGAGCTTTTAACAGCCTTCTCTCTCTGTCCTTAATTTGTATACTCGGTAGTCAGCAGGTTGACTTTAAAAATCTTTATCCACAAAGCCCTCAGTAATCATGCTACTTGTTATTTCTCTAGTATCTCATTTGTCTGGATGTTGATACTCTTTGAACTCTAATTTATTTTATTCTAGGTTTAGTCATATTGTTATATAGCTTATGTTCACTGAAAAACAAACAAAAAATTGTAGTAATAATAATATCCTTGTTCTTAACTTTCTTTTCCCTTAATCTCTGTTCTGCGTTTTAGCCGTTTCCTAACGAGACGAGTCTGGAGAGCCACGAGATCTTTAACTCCACGCTCTACAAAGCACAGGTGGATCCAGCCAACTGGTTTGGTGTCAGGAAGGACGCCACTGCCTTGGACTACAGCAAGGTGAAACCCCGCCCCTCCCCTACGCCCCTCCCCTTTACCAGGGACATCAGTATGTTATGCTGAGGAGCACTTTTAGAAAAGTGTGGACTTTTTGGGGGTTTTTTTGTGCTTGGCCGGCATCCTTAACAGTCCCGTTTTTGTCCTTTTTGTTTGTGTCGCATCGTCATGGCCGACCAGCATCACCTGATGGTGCTGCTGCTGCTGGTGTTCGAGGCCACGGTGTACCGCCACCAGACGCACCACTACAAGCAGCGGCAGCGTTCTCCACCCGCCATCCCCACCATCTTCCCTCAGGCCACACGTGACATGCTGGACCAGGGCCTGCTGCCCTGCATCAAGTACCTGCTCAACTTCAGCTTCTACAAGTTTGGCCTGGAGGTCAGAACCTCTTAACGCACATTTGAGGCACTCGGCTACGCACCGCTAGGGCTGGAGAAAAGGCTCGTGATAGAGAGATTTGACATGCCTAATGTCAAGATGGCTTCATTGTGGTCTTATGAGTTTAAGGAGTTTTAAACGTTCTTGGAAGGTCACTTTTGGGTTGTATCCTGTGAATACTTTTCTCTCGGTCTGAAATAAAAGGCTCATTTGCGTCATCTTGGTGTCTCCGTCAGTTATGGGTGGTTGGACTAACTCGAAGCATGTTTTCCTGCTCTCCCTTCCCGCACTAGATCTGCTTCCTAATGACGGTGAATGTGATTGGCCAGCGCATGAACTTCCCCGTCATTATCCATGGATGCTGGTTAGTTGCCATCATGGTGAGGCGTCGCCGAGCAGCTATCGCAAATATCTGGCCCAAGTACTGCCTCTTCCTGGTCGTCTTCATGATCTACCAGTACATCCTGTGTGTGGGCATCCCGCCCACTCTCTGTATTGGTTAGTCCATGTGCCACTCATCAAAACACCTCCTTTATTGGACTAATGTCCATTCATTCACATTAACTGTTTAATTAGCTATCAGTGATTTAAAAAAATGAGTTCCAGAAATTGAAGGTCCAGATTTGGATTCTTCCATGATATTCAATTTTAATTAAATATCATCACATCACTTTTCCTCATCATTTATGTGGCCTGGATCTTGATCTTGATCCTTGATCTGGTTTTGTTTACATGTGTGTGTTTTACACTGTGTTTAATCACAATAACGCCTTTAAAGAAGGGTTTAGTTGATCTGCATGATCTAATTTGAATGTGTGTGTGTGTGTGTGTGTGTGTGTGTGTGTGTGTGTGTGTGTGTGTGTGTGTGTGTGTGTAGATTACCCATGGAGATGGAAAACCTCAGTAACTATCAATTCAGCATTAATCAAATGGATTTTCTTGCCCGACTTTCACACAATCCCCAACTCCAAGAACCTCATTGGTGAGTGTCTATCCTAGTAACAGGACCCACAGAAGCATCTGTCAGCCGCTTAACTCCCTTTTCGTTTTAAAGTAAGATTTATTGTCGATTTTTGCCACAAAAAATCTTTTAGAAGCCCCAAGTTCTCCAACTCTATACACTCTGGGTTGAGCTAAAAGAATCATCTCCAAACAGCCTGCGTTCAGATGC
>JAOXYF010000020.1:4906625-4914125 GCA_028565775.1 Sternarchorhynchus goeldii | reverse complement strand
AACACTAAAGCATTGCGAAGTCTAGCCAATCACAATATATTTACACATTACTTATTGGCATTTTGCAGGATCCACCATAAACCCCTCGCTCTTGGGAAAGCGGAGTTAGCTTTCAGGCACGCCAGTCTATAAAGGTCACATCTACAGATTTTAGACTCTGGGTGGTCATAAAGATTGGACACAAACATCCCCAACACTGGTTTTTTAGCCTAAAGATCTCAAGCCTTGTGCCTCTGTCTGTGTCCAGCGTCTGATGTTAGGTCCTGCCTGCCTGCTTCCCCTGAGATTACAGAAAGACTTTCAGCATGGAACCAGCTCTGAGTCAAGCCCATAAGGCATAAACACCTGAGGAACGAGGCAGGGCCGAAGCATAAACTCCTGAGGAACGAGGCAGAGCCGAGGCATAAACACCTGAGGAACGAGGCAGAGCCGAGGCATAAATACCTGCACGTGATGCAGCAGGCCACCCGGCATTGAGTGCATGTCTGCGGCTGAAAAATGGGGCAGTGTGAGCAGAACGTGGCAAGGTGCTTTTACTGGGTGAAACGTGCTGTTTTATATTGATTTTCAGTGCAAGCCTCCCCTAAACTTGGCTCCCATGCTGAGTTATGGGCTGGAGAAGTGGGCCGTCTCCCGAATTGCCCCGGGTACGCTCTCTACTCCCCAGATTGAAACGTCACCCATTTTCACTATCTCTGCATTCGATTAATCGAGTTTTAGTCCAGGCTGAGGCTTGAAAGGTCGAGCGCAGTCATGCGTTTTTACGTTTGGAGGTGTGGGTGGAGCCATGGCTTCTTTTGAAGAAGCCCAAGCATCCAGTGAGAAAGCGGGCATACCAGTGGTGGGCCCAGGCAGGGTCTCTGTTACCACCTCCCCAGACCATGTGTGCGGTTCAGCCTAAGTTCTGCTCTACCTGAGCTCAGCTCTGGAGCTGAAGATGAACAGGCCATCTCGAATCTCTGGACGGACGCTCAAAGATTCTCTTCTCGCTCCAGCTCCTGGCCGCTGCTACGCCCAGGGGGGGAGAGTTATGGCTTCGACAGCAGCGTGAATCCACACTCCATTTCAAATGAAGTCAGGCAAAGGACGAGCCAAATAAATCTTGCTCAACTCACCTCACAGATGACAGAAAGAGAGAGAGAGAGAGAGAGAGAGAGAGAGAGAGAGAGAGAGAGAGAGAGAGAGAAAATGGGAGAGGGAGAGAAAGAGAGATGCTGAGGTAGGGCACTCTGTAGACTCATATAAAAAGAGAATTTTAGCTCCAGTAAAGCTTCTAAACCACCCACTGTATTAATGTATTACTTTCTCTGTTAGTGACTATGCACATTAATTGGTTAATTCATGATTAACTGAAAACACTTGAACATTAACTGAAATCACAAAGATATTAATTAGGTGAAGACTCTAATGGTCTAATACAGCATATAATATGACGACATAAATTATGAATCACAGGGGCTCCATTGCACATCTTATTCTGCCGTTCTGCGACTGTACATCAGCAGAAAGTCGTGATTAATTCAACAATATTTTTCCCAGTTAACGACTGGGACATGTCTGTGTGCTCCAGTTCATACCAGCTTTCGTGCTTGTTGGCACAACCCTAATAATTGATTAGTCTTTCATACCATCTCCTGGTTAGCTCACCATGAAGAAGAACACACATCGCTAAACCTCACAAGCTCTTTACAACTGTGATGTAAGAGAGGGAAAAAAGTGAGTCATGATTTATGGAGGAGAATGCTGGGATGGAAGGAATAAATCCTCCTCTGTCTCCTCCTCTCCTCTCCGCTCTACTATGGACAGCAGTCAGAGTGAGGGATGAGAGAAGAGAGAGGGCTGAAAGAAAAGAGGGGTGAGATGAAAGAGAGGGGGAGAGGAGGGAGGGGGGAGATTTTAGCTCTGCTATAGATTATCCTCATCTCCCAGACACAACCATGCTCGCACCAGCGCTAGGGAGTGAAGAAATACATGTAACAGGTTTATACATTTCAACTCCAGAAAAAAAGGTATTTATTATTCATTATTAAAAAAAACAGATTTGCAGATTCTTGTGGCAGTTAACAGCACACCTGGTTGAAAAGAGGTTCAAAAGTAACGGAAAGAAAATGCTGGTCGTGTAATCCTTTTTATGATGTCATTTTGAGCAGGTACACATTCTCAAATACGACTTTAACCATGGCAACCCAGGCCAACTGTGGTCTGCTCTCTCTGAGTTCCCTCCCCATGTGCTTCTAATCTAACTCATGGTGGTCTCTCTCCTCCCCCTTCTCTCTCAAACCATTTGTTAGGTGCGCTTCACTCTTTCATAATTTGACAGAGGTTTGTAACGTGTACATGTGTTGGCGGGTCCTGGTGCACGTGGGTGTGGGAGCATGTGTGCAAGAATGTATGTAGTATGCATGTTATATACATGTGCACATAGACACAAACACACAGTAGCAATGTTTAGCAAACATGGCAGGAACAGACCTCACCTCTCAGAAATGATGAGCACGTTCAGAACAGACTTCATCTCTCAGAGCTGGTGAGCACGTTCAGAACAGACCTCACCTCTCAGAGCTGATGAGCACGTTCAGCACAGACCTCACCTCTCAGAGCTGATGAGCACGTTCAGAACAGACTTCACCTCTCAGAACTGATGAGCACGTTCAGAACAGACTTCACCTCTCAGAACTGATGAGCACGTTCAGAACAGACCTCACCTCTCAGAGCTGATGAGCACGTTCAGAACAGACCTCACCTCTCAGAACTGATGAGCACGTTCAGAACAGACCTCACCTCTCAGAGCTGATGAGCACGTTCAGCACAGACCTCACCTCTCAGAACTGATGAGCACGTTCAGCACAGACCTCACCTCTCAGAACTGATGAGCACGTTCAGAACAGACCTCACCTCTCAAAGCTGATGAGCACGTTCAGAACAGACCTCACCTCTCAGAGCTGATGAGCACGTTCAGCACAGACTTCACCTCTCAGAGCTGATGAGCACGTTCAGAATCCACCAAATCCAGTGACATAAAGTGAACTGCACAAGTATGGGTCTAAAATTGCATACGCAGAAAATCCACTGCATACAGTATCTGGACTGTTGCAGATCAGGGAATATAAACCAGTGGCTATGGCTCAACAGGTCCACAGGTATGACTGGGAGTGAATGAGAGAGACAGAGGTAGATAGAGTATACAGTCTACAACACTATTCATGGACACATCAACACACTACCCTGCACAGAACTGACAGCATTACTGGCCAGGACACTTTCATGCACACAGACTCTCACACACATAAGATGCGCTCTCTCTCTCTCTCTCTCTCTCTCTCTCTCTCTCTCTCTCTCTCTCTCTCTCTCACACACAATGTTTATTACCTTCTCTTTGCTAGTTTAATTTTAATGAGTAACAATATCATTTTTATAGTGTTAAATGAACAGTATTTATTACTGTAATAAGAATGTTCCGTCAATAATTAGGTTTATAAAAACTTCAGTTCTAGAGCTTCATGTTGAAAAATAGAAAGATTTAACATTCTGCTGACTGTGCAGCCTTCAGTTCATCATTCTGTTAGATAGTTCATTCTGTTAGATCATCAGTCTCACTAGTTCTCAGTACTAGTCTACACATGTATTGCCCTGGTTGACACTGGTGCATAATCAGACTGGTCATGGAGGTTGATAATGGTGTATAATCAGACTGGTCATGGAGGTTGATAATGGTGTATAATCAGACTGGTCATGGAGATTGGATCATTGTGTGACTTTATAAAATTACATTTGGATTTAAGCAGCATAGTCAGAGTAACATCAGTGTTTGTGTGTGTGTGTGTGTGTGTGTGTGTGTGTGTGTGTGTGTGGGTGAGGTGAGTTTTCTCTAGGTTTTCTCATTCACCGCTATTGTAAAACTTGTACAGCACCTAGTGTTGTAGTTCCTGACCTTCCTGGAACCCCAGAAAAGAACCATTTCTCCAGTGTTTATATAAGACAGTGTTCAGCCATACTGAGTTCCGTGACCAATCCCATTTATCTCGTGACATACGATCGCACACCACATGCAGAGGAAACTCTGTCGTAGTATGTTTCACTCTTCCCAAACAGGAGGCCTGCGCCCACCACCGCACGGCCCCACAGTTGCTTGTTATACCACCGCAGGTGCAAGTCCAGGTGATATCATTGCTTGGAAAACATGGCTTCCTCAAACCTCCTAGGGGGGGAACAATACTCCTACAGGCCTTGTGTTGATGTCAGAAAGAGTGAACGGGGGGAACGGAGAGAGATAGTTGAACCAAGGTCTTGTTTACTTGAGCAAACAAATGCTTGTATTAGTTATAAACACAGTAATCTGGTGTGGCAACTCTTGCGCTGAGAGAGCCAGAGAGAGAACGCACGCTGGCCCGTTTGATGCAGAGCTGTTCATACGCAGGAAGCTTCAGCGAGCAGTTATATTTACACAACAATTTAACCAACGCAGAGCATTTTCTGATTATAATTTGTTGCAATATTATCAGATTGTCTTGTATTACTTCATTTAAATTACTCTTCATACTAAATCCATCAGAGGAGTTGGGATAAATGTTAAATATTACTCTAGTTATAATATGAATGGTATTTCTGTGATTAAAGCCAAATATAAGAGTGGTAAAGGGTGTGACATAGACACACACACACACACACACACACACACCCACACACACACGCAAACAAATTCATGTTACTGTATTTTTCATTGTTTAATAGAACTTATGCTAGGACCAGCGGTTCTTGTATTTTAACAGTGATCTGGTTCATACTGAACTCTATCCTACTAAGATGCATTCTGTGAGTCCACAACAAAACACTTTTGTAAGTCGGTCTGGATAAGAGCGTCTGCTGAAATGCAGTAAATGTAAATGCTGAGTGAGACTACAGGAATGGTCCGTGTGCATAGATTTGCCACCTTTTGCTTCACACCACAATATATTCATCAAAACATTTTAAGAACACTGTAAGTGAAGCTCAAGATGGATCTCCACTCTACAGGCAGCAAAAGCCCATCAGCCTAGTAAAGAAATACATGAATCCTTGCATTGATAGAGAGAGATCAGGGGGAAGTCGGGCCAGCTCAGGCCAGAGTGTGGGCCGGGGCTCGAACCCAAGCCTGCTCTAATCCTCGCTGTGTTAATGTGCTTTCAGAACCCGCCCTCTCCCACTTTACACCACGCAGTGCAGACTAATAAGAGCTAAAGTGAGTCCAGCCAGACAGTGGGGAGGTCATGACAATGTAGGGGAATGCTAAAGATCTGCAGCACCTGGGAAGGGGGGCTGGGGGGGTCTTCCTATAGTTAGATAGTTATGCCTCCAGGCAGCAGGAAAGTGGCAAGTGCATTGCAGCCAGTGCTATAATCTTTTGCATGTTTGGGGGGTGATCAGTTCTCCACAGAGACAGACTGATCTGGTTACAAATGCACATGCATATTCTGTGTTGTTCAGTATGTCTCTATAAACTACAGTGTCTAAGCAGCCAAAGTAGTTGATGAAGCTTTTTACATAAACCAAGGCCTGATTGGGATTAAGAGGCTTTAGTTTAAAAGTGCAGTGAGCATAAACATCAGCAAAGCTCGATCCCCACAAACCATGACTCAGCCTGCTTGTCTGGTGCTGATCTTTAGTATCTAGACACAAGACTAGATTTTAGAAGTTTTTAGACTAGGTTTTAGTTCTCCACACCGATTTCTCATCACCTTCTCTGCTTCTCTGCTGGTATGTCTTCTATAAACCTTCTGTGATGGAGACATCAGTGTAAACCGACAGGGCAGAGAAGGGTGGTACACAAACGCGAGTGTGAACATATGTGCATACATGTGTGTGTATGTGTGTGTATGTATGTATGTGTGTGGTTGTGTGTGTGTGTGTGTGTATGTGTGTCTGTGTGTGTATGTGTCTCTGTGTGTGTATGTGGGTGTGTGTGTGTGTGTGTATGTGTGTCTGTGTGTGTATGTGTGTGTGTGTGTGTACATGTGTCTCTGTGTGTGTATGTGTCTCTGTGTGTGTATGTGTGTGTGTGTGTGTGTGTGTGTGTATGTGTGTCTGTGTATGTATGTGTCTCTGTGTGTGTATGTGTGTGTGTGTGTGTACATGTGTCTCTGTGTGTGTATGTGTCTCTGTGTGTGTATGTGTGTCTGTGTGTGTATGTGTCTCTGTGTGTGTGTGTGTGTCTGTGTGTGTATGTGTCTCTGTGTGTGTATGTGTGTGTGTGTGTGTGTGTGTGTATGTGTGTGTGGGGGGGTGTGTATGTGTGTGTGTGTGTATGTGTGTGTGTGTGGGGGTGTGTATGTGTGTGTGTATGTGTGCCTTGATAAGCTGCTTATATTGAAAACAAGCTCCAGAACAAGTTTGCTGTAACCTTTTGAGAAGCTTCCAAAGCACTTGAGCAAGTGTGAATGTGAAACCCTCACACCTCCCCTGACATCCCATCTATAAATGTGAGACAGTAAATCAGCTGATGTGTGATGTAGTGCTTTAGAGAGATGAAAGTGGGGAAATCCTCTCTGCTGCTCTCTCTTTTCCCCAGTGAACACACCTGGTATTTTTAGGGCGTCATATTGTTGATGGCCTTTTGTTAATTTTACTAATAATACTCATGGATATGTGATTAATACTGATTAATATCACCACTCACTCATACACAGACCTCTCTCATGTACCATCGACCCTAGCTGAACTATCTGGACTCTTGTTTATTTACCAGCTTTTCGTTATGCAAAAACTGCAATGATTGGTGATTTTTGATTTCCTTTATAAGGCAAATGTGTTACTTTCATTACCGTCATGGTTAGCAGTATGTAATAGATTAGTGCAATTGTATATTTGCACTGGACAACAGTGTTTTTCATAGATAGATAAGTCTATATATTAATAGATTAATAAAATATTCTATTAATTTATATGGTATATGAGTAACAGAAGGAATGCAAATAAATGAGAGACTAGTAGCTAAAGTCAGAAATAAGGAAATGCTAATGTTAGTGACAAATCTAATAACGTTTTTTTTGCTGTAAAATAAATATGATATAAAAGTGTATAATGAGCCACTCTGTGTGTAACACACACACACACACACACACACACACACACACACACACATATGCAAATAGACACGCATATCATCCTCTACAAAGATATCACAAAATGTGGGGCTGATAACTCTTCCCTACATGATCAAAGACTAATACTGACCATCTCGCAGTAATTTCATAAGTGGACATTGGAAGAACACCTGACTAACTTTAGCTGGGCTGCTTTTTCTGGACAGGAAGAAGAGAGGAGACCCATAGTGTCTCCATTCTTGAATCAGAGCCAGACCTGATGACACTGAACAGGCCTAACACTTAAACCCCCACACACACACACACACACACACACACACACACACACACACACACACACACATACATACACACACACACATACACACACACACACACACACACACACACACACACACACACACACACACACACACACACA
>JAOXYF010000020.1:4856275-4902880 GCA_028565775.1 Sternarchorhynchus goeldii | reverse complement strand
GTGTGTGTGTGTGTGTGTGTGTGTGTGTGTGTGTGTGTGTGTGTGTGTGTGTGTGTGTGTGTGTGTGTGTGTCCACCAGGTCATGGTGCTTGTCAAATACTTGTTCCAGTTTGGCTTCTTCCCTTGGAACAGCGAATATGAGACCAAGCTGAATGAGAACAAGCCCTTCTTCCCACCACGGATCCTGGGTCTGGAAAAAACCGATAACTACATCCGCTATGACCTGCTGCAGCTGCTGGCGCTGTTCTTCCACCGATCTCTGCTCCAGGTACTCCACCCACTGCCCACCCAAATGGCATAGACACGGTTGGGTACAGGAAATGTAGGTTTTCTGGGAAATGTAGTTTTTCTGGGACACTACATATCCCTACTATTCAGCTTCTAAAAAGGCCAGAATACATTCGGAATTTGTAGAGCATTTCCATCTGTGTTTGTTGAGGCAGCAAAAAATTTATATTTGAATAAAGTTTTTAATAAAAAAAAAGGAGCGATTGGAACTGTTTATAAATAGTGTCATACTGGATTTCTCCAGTGTGACTCCTACAACCGTGAGACAAACCGTGAGAGCAGAAGAGAGCAGCAAACTAGTTGGGTTAGTAGGAACACTGCCAGAGCGAACGAAGGCTTACCTCCTCTTCCTTCTTAAACAAAGTCAGCAGCACAGAGTGCAGGAGAGCAAAAGGCAAGCATCACTATAATGAACTACCTCACAGTTATGAGGAACATCAGCTATTTGACGATTTATTTTTGAAAGATTTTTGAAAATGCAAAATGTATTCCTGATGCATTTTATTCATGTGTAAATAACGTGATTTTATCGAAATATTTTTCCAATCTGTTTTCGCCCCTTTTGTTATTGTACTGTGCTCCTCAGCGCTACGGGCTGTGGGACCAGGCAGGGCCTCTGGAGGAGAAGCCCAGTCAGCCCTCCACAGAGGAGAAGAGGATGAACGAGGAGGGAGAGGAGGGGAGCGCTGCTCTCTCCGCGCTGGACCACAGGACCACTGCGTCTGACGGGGAGGTCCAGGCTCCAGCAGACACGCCCCAACCTGAGCAGAATCTAAGCACCGCAGTAACCCCGGACCCGCCCAGTCCGCCCGAGGACCCGCCCAGTCCGCCCGAGGACCCGCCCAGTCCGCCCGTGGCTCAGCCCAAGAAAAAGGGCGGCCTGCTGCGCTTCCGCAAGAAGAAAACATCGAACAAAGGCAGGTCCAATCGCACGGGGCTCCATTCATTTGAAAAGAGGGATTGTTTACTGTTGGCTTAACGTGTACAGCTTTGCAATAGTTAATATTCACTTGTATGTATTTTATTTATTTATTTAATTTTTTATCTCTCCCAGATGCCACAGGGACAGAGAGTAGGAAGAAGACCAAAGCACAGCGCAAAGAGGAAGCCGGTAAAAAGCTGAAGGCTTTCGGGGAAAAACTCAAGGGCCTTTTCATCACTGCGTGAGTAAAAGCCTCCTGAGTATTCTCTGTGTATGCAGGGTTTGACCTAGTTAGCACGCTGCTACAGCACAGCTGAGTCATGCTGAGGAACAGCTGCGTGATTCTGGTGGGGGAAAAAAATGAAACAATCCTAAACACACCATGTCCTCCTTCCTTCATTCATTCCATCTTGATTTCTTTTGGTCTCTTTTATTCCTCTCTCTCTCCCTCCCTCTCTCTCTCTCTCTCAGAGTGAGGAATGCCTATATGCCAGCCCACAGATTCTTCTGGAACATCCTGCATGCTGAGGATCGAGCCGCTACTGATGTGTACGCTCTGATGTTCCTCACTGATGTGGTGGATTTCATCATCATCGTCTTCGGATTCTGGGCATTTGGAGTGAGTACTGAGAGAGAGAGAGAGAGAGAGAGAGAGAGAGGCAGGCTGCCTCTGATGTTGGACATAGTTTGCAGTGCTAAGCCACTGAATTCGGTGGCAAACGACACAGAGCCTTCCAGTTTCTTAATCAAACAAAACAAAGCAGCAGATCTCGTTTGTGGAGGCGTTTGCATCTTCTGCATCAACTGAGCATCTGCGGCCCCAACCTCGCGCGATCTTTCTGCAGAAACACTCGGCGGCGGCAGACATCGCCTCCACGCTGTCGGACGACCAGGTGCCCGAGGCCTTCCTCGTCATGCTCCTCATCCACTTCAGCACCATGGTCATCGACCGCGCCCTCTACCTGCGCAAGGCCGTGCTGGGGAAACTCGTCTTCCAGGTCCTCCTGGTCTTCGGCATCCACCTGTGGATGTTCTTCGTTTTGCCAGCCGTTACTGAGAGGTGAGGAAGAGCTGAGAGGTTTGGGGTTTTTTTTCTTTAAAAAAAAGCCTTTTCTAAAAGAAAATAACAAGAACAAATATAAAAATGGAAGCACTTCTTTTCAAAGCTGCGGTTCTCTCCCTTTATTTCTGCAGAATGTTCAGCCAGAACTTTGTGGCTCAACTCTGGTACTTTGTAAAGTGCATCTACTTCACTCTGTCAGCCTATCAGATCCGCTGTGGTTACCCCACACGCATTCTTGGAAACTTCCTCACTAAGAAGTACAACCACCTTAACCTCTTCCTCTTTCAAGGGTGAGATTTTTTACTGCTTTCGTAGTTCCTCAAACTTTTCTGAATGTCACCTGAAAAAAAGAAGGAAGTTTCAGGTAACTTGGGAGTTTTCTTTCAGCTTCCGTTTGGTTCCGTTCCTGGTGGAGCTTCGCGCAGTGATGGACTGGGTTTGGACTGACACCACCCTGTCCCTGTCCAACTGGATGTGCGTGGAGGACATCTACGCCAACATCTTCATCATAAAGTGTAGCCGAGAGACGGAGAAGGTAAACGAACGTGAGCAGGCTTTGATTTCGATCTTGGTGCCGAATCATCTGCCTTGTTAAATGAACCCGTTAGCAGTAACGAGCCGCCTCTCAGTGCTGCTCCAGAGAAGCTCCGTGGAGGTTCCTACTCTGCAGCTAATAAACAACCTAATTGGCTTAAAATCGGCATGATTGAGACATACTAAAATGTGCAGTGCACTAATATTCCTGAACTGAAGATCCAATCCTCTGTGCCTGCAGAAATACCCTCAGCCAAAGGGCCAGAGAAAGAAGAAGATGGTGAAGTATGGAATGGGCGGGCTCATCATCTTCTTCCTCATCTGCATCATCTGGTTCCCGCTGCTCTTCATTTCACTGGTCAGATCGGTTGTGGGCGTGGTCAACCATCCTGTGGATGTCACGGTCACAGTCAAGCTGGGAGGTTACGAGGTGAATATCGGTCATGGAATTGCAATGGAATTACAGTTACATTTTAAATACGAGGCCCAGCGTTCTACTGCAGGCATTATCCTACATTACAAAGCCTATCTGGGCTTTAGTCACAGAGGAAGGGAGTGAAAAACGTTGTCCGTGTCCCTTAGCCGCTGTTTACCATGAGTGTGCAGCAGCAGTCCATTCAGTCTTTTACTGAAGACGACTACAACCAGCTCACCAAGCAGTTCGGGAATAATGCGGTGAGTGCCGGACCTGCCGGTCGTTTGTTTGTTTGTTTGTTTTGTTTACCATATTAGCGCTGAAACGGCTATGGTTTAGATCATCAGATCATTAGCATGATCCACATCATAGAAGGTTACGTTCGAAGTGGTTGATTTTATTTATTTATTTATTTTTTACTCACACTGTAAATAAACAAGACGGCAAAAAATGTGTGAATCGCAGAAACGGTGTCATGGAAATTGTAAAGAGTGTAAAAAAAAAAAAAATTTTCATCTACTCATGGGTCTCTCCATCTTCCATTGTGCTGTAATTAACAGCACATTGCTGATTTGTTACCTTTTAAAATGTTACTGTACTATTCTCCATCCATCTCCATATAAGGCGGTAGAATCACTGCAATCATTTGAACCCGTTTGCTTCGTCCAGGTGGCCATGCAGTTCATCACCCTGTACAGTTCAGAGGACGTGGTCACGGCCAACATTGAGGGCAGCTCAGGCTCCGTGTGGAGGATCAGCCCGCCTAGCAGGCAGGAGGTCATTCGGGAGCTCCTGGACAGCCCAGCAGACATGACCCTGCGTCTGGCCTGGACTTTCCAGAGGTCAGTCTCTGTGTGTGTGTGTGTGTGTGTGTGTGTGTGTGTGTGTGTGTGTGTGTGTGTGTGTGTGTGTGTGTGAGTGTGAGAGAGAAATGTGAAACCAAAGAAAAAAACAGAGGGGTGTAATGCTATTTATAGAACTGAAAGTTTAGCTTTGTAGAACACAAAGGCCAAAACCATTTCTTGTTTGGTAACTGAGGTCAAGGGGTTTAGGTTTACGGTTGGGCTCACAAAGTCCTTTGTAAGATAATGTAGATGGGCATTTTTATACACCAGTTACACGCATTACCACATCCTGACGAGATATAAAACCTGTGTTTTGGGTATTTCCTCCTTGGCAGGGACCTAGGGAAGGGCGGGACAGTGGAGAACACCTTCGACAAGCACTCCATCAATCTGGAGCCCGGCAACCATGTGAGGGCAGACTTGGCATCGCTGTTGCTGGGGAACCGCACGGAGCCAGCGTGAGTCCACACGCGTAGTTGGCCGAGCGGCTCAGCGCGCCCGGGTGTCGTCTAACCCCGTCTGTGGTCCTCCTCCCTCATTCTCTCTCCTCCCACCCACAGCCGAGTGCCTCACATGTTCCCTAACTACATCCGAGCCCCCAACGGTGCGGAGGCGAAGCCCGTGAGCCAGCTGTACGAGGGTAAGGCCTGCTCACCAGAGAAGAGTCCGATGAGCGTTAGCAGCCTTATGAACGATCGTTTATGCAAATGCAATTCATTAGAAGCTAATGAAGTTTCAAACGGTACTTCAGTCTAAAAGCAGATGGACGCTGGACTTCATTAAGCAAACGAGTCGCATGTTTCTTCACTGCTGGCTAAGTTAACACATCGGGCTGAAGTACATATCGAGCTTCTTTACCGGCTTTGAACAGATGCTAAGAGAGCGGACGTTTTTGTTGTGGTTGGTTTGTTTGTTTGTTTATAACAGGAGACGAAGAGGGGTATCTGGACATCACGTTGTCCCTAAAGAGGGACGTGTCTCTGAACGGCACCGGAACCCCGGAGTGGTGGGACATCGGCATCGCGGACTGTGATGCGTCTTCGGCAGATTGTGGCGTCTTGCCCATGGTTATCTTCAACGACAAAGTCAGCCCACCCAGTCTTGGCTTTCTGGCTGGTTATGGGTAAGGAGCTCCAGGCCTCAAGAACACATGGCTTTCACCTGCATGGCAATGTAAATTCCACATGACCGCTTGCCCTAGGGGGCGCTGTGGGCTCCCGCAAGCTTTAGACCACAGAGTGTAGCGTTTCCCCTCTTCAATCATGTTATAAATGCCTGCACAGATAAATCGGGGGTTGAGGAGAAGGAAAAATACTTACATTTAAATTTAAAACTTGCTTTTTTCAGTAGCATAATGCATTCGTTGCGATTTTGGTTTATTAAAGCGGTTTATATACTAATATGAGTAACAAAGCTTGTAAGCTATTGGCCATTGGTAAGCAGCATCTACTGCTGTGTAAGCGCTGTGTTGATTGTAGCTGCACCAGAGTGTGACCGGCGGTTCTCGTTTTCCTGCCGTAGGATCATGGGCCTGTACGTGTCGGTGGTCCTGGTGATCGGCAAGTTCGTGCGAGGCTTCTTCAGCGAGATCTCGCACTCCATCATGTTCGAGGAGCTGCCGTGCGTGGACCGCATACTCAAGATGTGCACGGACATCTTCCTGGTGCGTGAGACAGGCGAGCTGGGGTTGGAGGAGGAGCTGTACTCCAAGCTGATCTTCCTCTACCGCTCGCCAGAGACCATGATCAAATGGACCAGGGAGAAGAACGGCGACTAGAACTCACCCCCCCCACCGCCACCACCACCCCTCTCCCCTCACGACTCCTTCCCTGACTCTCCTACCAGTCGTGTTGGCAGCCGCGCCTGACACAAGCGTGGTCGTCCCGGCCGAAGTTCTTTAACGCGGCCCTTCTATGGTTCTGCTCCAGCGAGACGTCTTTCGGGATCGGCCCTCCAGCAGGACGTACTGACGTGACCGACGTCTGCAACGACGTTTGATAAGAGTCTATAGCAGTTTTTCTTTCCCCCTGATGCTGCTACGGTGACTGTGTGTGTGTGTGAGAGAGAGTGTGTGCAATATATGGGTTATGAATCTGAAGCCTGGATTATGGTGGCTTTAGGTTTTTCATCAAGATCTAGTCATGCTTACAAAATCCTGTTTCAGGCAGTGGCCCTGAACAGCCTTTCTGAGTGATTGGGTCCAGCCTTCTAGAAGGTTCTGACCTTCACTGTTTCTGTCTGGGATCTTGTAGTACGGCCTGCAGCATATGGACATGGAGAAGTTCTGAGAGGACCTTTAACGCAGGACCACAAAACACTATTGTAACGTGTTTCATGATGATTTCTATAGTAAAACTGTTTACATACAGCTGTTTTCAAAATGGTTATGTAATTCCTGCAGTTATATTCGGCTGCAGGAAGTAGAAAGACCGTTACATCATAGGGAAAATTGCAAAATGACACTTCAGACAAAATTGCTGTCTGCAATGGGGTTAGGTGATGTTTTGTAAGAAATTTCTGGAATAATTTTACATGTTACAAGTTTATCTTAACTGTCAGTTTTAAATAATTAGCTACAATTGTGCCAACTAACTTTGAACAGTGATGATTTGGATTCTTACTGTAGTACATTTACAACTAAACGTCCAGTGACGACTGTCAAAGGCCTTTTATTCTATTTATTCGTATTTTTCTATTTTCAAAAATCAAATGTGATACGATTCTCAGTGATCATTTTCAAATTCACAGTATATATTAAAAATGTTGTTAAACATTTTAATGCCTTCTGGATCGCTTTTGCCTTGCAAAAAATATCACAAAAAAAGCAGCTTTTTAAAATAACTGGTCTTTATTTTTTTTTTGTTTTGTTTTATTAAGGCAATAAAAAAAAATCCAATAAAATCATATACTTTCATAATCAGATACAAGCAATTTACATGTTATAAACTCGAAATTGGTTGATGTGTAGTTAAGTAAACTGGTTTAGCCAAGCAGCCGTTTGTGTGGCATCGTGGTGTGGAGCGAACGTGGACCAGACGGTCCTGGGCGGTGTGCCAAGGATCGGTGCCCAACAGCAGGCCGGGGCCTACTGCCCTTCTTCATCCCGATCCTCCAAAAGAAACTCTCTGATCTCCTCCTTCAACGCAGCCCTATTTTTACACAGTCATTGTGAGTATTTGCTAGTAGAAGAAGCTCAAGTTTAAGGCCCATCTCCTGTTAACCCCCACCCCGCTTCACCCACCTCCTCCGGCGCTTCTCGGCCTCCGCCGTTATGTAGTGGGGAAGCGTGTCCACCTCCGCCTGCAGGACGAGAGCCGGTTTAGTCATGCGAGCGGCCGACCCTCAGACATCCCTGTTCAACAGCCTAATCGGCCCTTCCTCCACCTGCCTCAACTCAACAGTGAATTAACGAGCCCCTTCGTGATTTTTAAAAATATCACCACCATTGTGCAGTGGATTAGGACTAGGTTTCAGAGCTAGGAGTGGGAGACATGCTGGCCCTGTCAGAAAATGCCCGCAGGTACTCGGGTCACCATGTAGTCCACGAATCCTGCCAACCCTCCGCCACTCACCATGTCTTTAACGGTCAGCCTGCAGCTGTAGCACAACAGTTCCGTCAGGTTGGTGGGTGGAGGCGCCCTGATGGAGGAAGTGTGGAAGCACACGGTCAGCGGAGAACCGACACCGCCGCCATCAAACAGCAGGGATGGCGAGCGCTCCGTTTACCTGGTGCAGCAGCCTCCCCGCTCACAGCCCTGATCCTGCCCGCACGATGGGTCTGGGGTCTCAGCAGGACTCCAGGAGGCTCGACCAAGCTGGGCCTCCCTGCCGAGGTCGCCCCGAGCAGGCCTCTCGCCACGAGACAGACGCTCGGAGATGACGGTGGCATGGAAAGCGGAGGCTGCGTCTACAAAATGTTTGGAGTAAAAATTGCTTAATTTTTAGCACTTATTTGTTATTCTTTGTTACTGCACTCTTCATTCTCTAACAAAGCTTTTACTAGGATTAGTATCAATGCCTGTATTTTAACAGTATTCTAGTTCAAATGTTTATTGAACTCTATCCTACTTACTGACTAGGATACATTCGGTGAACTAACGACAAATTTTTCAGAATCTACAAGTCTGCTGACATTAAAAACATACTTCATTCCTGTAATCATTGGTGATTTTATATGATATATTAATTTTATTTAGAAACGATCGTAGTCCATAACATGGTCATTGCTGGGATTGTGACTTGCCTGTTTTGTTGTGGACGAGACAAAAGCAAAGAAGACACTGGGCAGCAGGTTCTGCGCTGGAGGTCTGAGGAGAACAAGCAGTGTGGAGCTTCTCGCTTGTTCTAGGAAACACAAACGCACAAGCACTCAAACACCCAAGCTTCAAGCTCAGCATGTGGATCTGAAGCCAAGTCCAGTGGGAGGTTGTCTGACTCGTAGTTACCTGTAAATGGTACTGACTGTGGAAGGGAAGTCTGCCTGCAACTTGACGACGAAGCTCTCGGTCAATCGCTGGATACTTGCCTTATCTGGAGTCTGGGGAGAAGAAGCAGTACAGACCAAAGCAGACCAAGTCACATGAGTTGAACAATCCTTTTTACTAAAGCGTCGACGTTGGTGAAAGCTAGCAAAGACTTAACGTAGCACCACCTGCATAATGCCAACACTTACTAACTGGTGTTGTGCCAACATGAGCAATTTTGGGTGATGCATTGTTAGTTTCCTGTGTCACAACATTGAGGTGAATGTGCGTAGCCGCAGGAAGATAACTGGACTATTGTCCTGCGAAACCAGATAAAAACTCCACGCTCCAACGGTTCACTGGAGCAAAGCAGGAATCGAACGGGGCTGGGGAATGGGCTCCAAGCTTCTGCGACACTGCAGAGTTGAGGAGCTCACATTGGGCCAGGGATCAGAGCCGGCAAGCCCCTCCCCCTGCTGGAAGATGGGGCCGCTGTGCAGTCTCAGCCCCGCCCTTTACTTTAATAATACAGGAAATCAATCAACAGAAAAAAAAAAATATAAAAAAAATATGCACAGTGAATATGGCCTTGGGCCCAAAGTAAGTTGAGGGGAGCTCTACTGCCTTTCAGCTTTTACTTACACACACTCACACACACACGGAGGCGTGATAAATTATGTAATTACAGCCTTGCAGTAATAAGAGATTTGCATGAGTGAAGGGATAATAAGACCCTTCATGGTTGGAGAGCTCCAGCAGCCATGACTAAGCACCACCCTCGCCAGAGAGCTCCAGCAGCCACGACTGAGCACCACCCTCGCCAGAGAGCTGCTCTCACCTTGGTGTCCAGGCCTGGGATGAAGAAAGAGCTCACTCCAAACAGCCGGTTGTAGAAGGCGATCTCTTTAGAGGAATAGTCCCTCATGGGTCGTACAATCACCACGTCGCCATACCGCCGATCGGAGAAACCCTGCCAGTAGAGGAGAGCGACTGCTGCATCTCGCTCAGTGACTTCATTATTACTATTATTACTCATTATTACTTAAGCAGCACTACTGTTTGTTGATTGTACCCCTGTAAAAGTAAACGACTATGCTGTATCTGGATTACCTGTCATACTGTCACCTCCACAGTTGTTAAGCACCTCCCCAAATCTCAACAATTGGCATTAAAGTAACAGGTGTGTGTGTGTGTGTGTGTGCGCACATACAAGCTCACCGTGTCGGTGGCCAGGGCTGCTCCCCTCCCCAGAGAGATATTACTGAGCAGCTTAATGGCCAGTCGAGTGCAGCTGTCCCCCATCATCACCTTAGTGTAGCCGTTCAGACGGGCTGTGTGTAGAATCAGGTGCTGCCTACACACACACACACACACTCCCATGATTGGTGGAACGTGTGAACAGGAAGCCAGCAGTCAAAAAACGTCCACTGAAACATCACAGAAAGGATGGCCATAGCCCTTCTCAGCTGCTTATGCTCTATTGATCTCTCTCTCTCTCTCACACACACACACACGCTCCCCAACATGTTGTAGTCCCTCATTAAACTCTGCATGTACTCCTGAGTTATTGACTCAATCTGAGAGCTCCCAGAACACTTCAAAGCTCTGCTTTTCTCCTACAAGTCTGACCCAAGCGCCGAGGAGACGAGAAGAGCATCACTGCTCTGCTGTTAAAGTCTCTACAATGACTCACGCTTCTGTACACCTCCATAATGTTAGCGGAACGTTCAGATCCATCAAGATTTATGAACATCTGCCTCTTCACGTGAGCTGGGATTTAAGCAATTTGTCTCAAAAAGATATTAAATAATCTAACAAAGTACATTTACTTTATTAGGTAAATCCACTTGTTTGTGGCTTTAACTTTGTTAGATTTATGTTATACAAGGAAATTTCCCCTAAGAACTTGTATTGATGTATCTCTCGGATGCATTTTGCTGATGTATAGTTACATATTTTAGTCCACTTAATAAATACACTTTGCCAGGCACTTTCTATAGTTTTCAGTACTGGTTTCTAGCCACAGGACCAGTGCTGACTACTTATTACTTGGGAGGCAGACAATTCTCATCAGTGCAGTAACTCTGATACGGTAGTAGGTATTGTGCACTGGTGTAAGTACATCACGTAGGAGTTTTACACGTGTCATTTTCCCTGCTGGGCTGAAAATGTAATGGCACCCCATCAGTCATCAGGAGACTTCTGATCAGACACTGACCCATGAGGAGAACTTGGAAGATAATTAGCAAGTGATTGCAGAGGGCAATGTACAATAAGCCAGGTGCGCCCAGTATGGTTGGTGGTAGTGGTTGTATATGGAATAAACACCATAAATCTAATGGTAAAACTCACCTCAGGGTCTGTAGCATGTCCTCTTTGGCCGTCAGTGTCTTCAAAGAGGAAAAAAGTTTCTCCAGGGCCAGCCTGTGCTCAGGGGGAAACTGGGAGGGCTGAACACTGAGATGGGCCACTGCATCCTGGGCTTCCTCTACCTTCAGCTCCCCTTGCCGACTGTATTGATCTACCGCTGCTTTGTAGCTGGATACTGGCCTCTCTGGACCACAGGAAACGGGCTCCAACACCGAGTCGGGCAGACCAAAGACCTAGGAACCAGCCATGCCAGTTAGATTAGCGAGTGCCAAATCACAGCCAAAACTCAGAACTGTTCAGGACAAAGGAGAAGAAACATGGCTTTAAAAAAAAAAAAACTTCGTGGGCTTCCTCTTATGTAAATAACAACAACTGCATGCCAGCATCAAAGGGTGTTGTTCGGCAATGTAGGAGATAATGGACATGATGATGCAATTACCTGAAATAAGACACAAAAACAGCTTTCACCCCCGACCACCCGAACAAAATGGAACAATGATGTAACCCAAATCATGTTACAAAGATCAAAGCTGTAACAAACACAGGTAGCAGTAATATCAGCCTGTGGTGTAATAAGATTAGCATGCTTTCAGTTCTGCATCTCAACAGGAGTCATTTGTTGGTTCCTATGCTAAAGGTGGGAGACCGGTTTTGTTTCATGAAGTCTGAGAACTTTTGCTGAAATTGCAGCATAGCGAGCAGATACCTGCGACACAGCCTGCTGACAATAGTAACTAGTAGACACTTCATCAGCTGAAAGAACAAGTCCAGTTGAAAGATACAAAATCCAGTTTACAGTAAAAGTGGCCTAGATCTTCAGTCCCACATGAGAGTGTGAGGTTCCAATTTACACCATCAGGGTCTGAGAAGGTTCATCAGTAACCCTGTATGTAGCTTTTTAAAGCCAATACTGAAATATTTTAGATACGGCTAATCACCAAAAGCTGCAATATGTTCTCACTGCCGTAATCACCCTTACCAATCCCCTTGCAGATGAGTTCTCTTTCTGCATTTTGATGATGTCATTCGTATGATCCAATGAACTAACCGTGTCAAAACATGAACTCTTCAGTATAGATTTTAGCATCAGGCTCTGTTAGTGGATTTATTATTATTATTATTCCACTGCATGGCTTTGCAGGACAGTATAATCACAATGTTTTATCCATATCATGTCACCCTAGTCAGCAGGATAATGACTTTATTCTTGCCTAAGCATACCTGCTCTAGAGAGACTATGTGGTAAGGAAATCCTGTCTTTCTGAAGAGAGTCTCCAGTTGGTACAAACTCTTTTCCCTCTCCTTTGTATTCTGGCCACAGGCACCACCCTCTGGAGACATTACAAAATAATATCAGTCAATCAATTCTCATTATTGCCACTATCTGGTATTTTTTTAAAGGTTACAGTGTTCCATTGTTATCAATGCTTAAACATTAATAAAAATGATTAAACATCCATTGCTACCAACACTCAAAATTGCCATCAACACTTAGAAACGCCAAAACTTAAATTACCGTCTACGTAGATAATGCCGGGTGTAAATCTAAGTTTCTTGTGGGCGTCCTGACTTAAACCCTGCAAAGAGTGATTAACTTAAAACCTGGTCAGACAAAAATGTTGTTGGTTATGTTGCTTGACATCATACTTGAAGGTCATTATACTATGAACTTCACTCGGACCAGCTGAATCCATACCTCTTGAACTTGTGTTAGCATGGCACTAGATGCTGGTCCACCAGAAACAGCCAAGAGCACCTAAAGGAAACACATTAAGTTTGAGTGTTGTACAAAGGTCCTGCAGGTAATGTCTGTATTGTATTTATGTTTACCTTCTCTCCAGGAAAGATGAGTCGATTCTTCCCCAACATGGCTCTAAATTTGTGTATGAAATACTCCTTGAAGCATCCCCTAATCGAAAACCAGAGACGTGTATTAAACCAACTAGAAAGAATTCTGCTGCTCTTGTTATGATTTAAAACCAGCGATAATAAATATTAAAAACAGGCAATGGTACTCAAACTGCTCAATGAATAGGCTGATCTGAAATACTTAGCTAGGACAACGATGCTACCTGCAAAAGGCATCTCCCACGCGGATAACCAGCACTGCCGTGATCTCTTTACACTTCATACATTTCTTGGAGATCCTGGGGGCATGTATGTATTAGATCGGGTGTGTCACATGTGTGCGTGTGTACTAGATCGGGTGTGTCACATGTGTGCGTGTGTACTAGATTGGGTGTGTCACACGTGTGCGTGTGTACTAGATTGGGTGTGTCACACGTGTGAGTGTGTACTAGATCGGGTGCGTCACGTGTGCGTGTACTAGATCGGGTGTGTTACATGTGTATGTATTAGATCAGGTGTGTTACATGTGTATGTATTAGATTAAGTATGCTACATAGATCAACATTACTTGGTCTATGTATGTTAACACATAGATATTGTAAAGCATAGACAGCAAGTTAGCTAAGGGTCCTACTGCAGCTGATTGTACCACGCTGAAGTGAACTTACGTCGGTGAAGATGACTTTTCCAAGAGGCCGTTGTACTCTTCATCAACCTGACACATGGTTTAAATTAGATAATGTTTAGTTATATGTCTTAGGGGATCCTAAAGTCCAAAATAAAAGTTTTGTTTTAATAAAAAAATAAAAAAAACCCCACAAAAACAGGTTATATTCCTATTACGCTTCCATCCATGTTGTTACTACGTTCGCACTGTCCCTTTTTGATGACGTAGATGATTACGTTCGGGTTGTTCTCTAGCAGCTTGTCTGCATTTTCATCGAATCTGATAGATTAATTAAACATGTTATTTCAATACAATCTCTATAACAGAAATGTATGGTATTAATATTAATACCATAAAATTCATTTGTCATAGCGCCAAAACATCCATTGTCCGTAAAATTGTGCCGCGAAGCATTTTGGGAATGTAGTCGCTTGACGTCTTTGTGTTGCCAAAGTGGAGACGAATTAAACTACAACACCCATGACGTACTTCATCTAACGGGGATTTAAACCGTTTGGTTAAAGCTACCTTGTAATGTTTACTTCTTCGATACAACGGCGTGTCCTCCTGGTTAACGGTGGCTGTGTGGAGGAAACAGATGCTCTGTCTAATGTCATCTGACTTGTTTATTTCTTTGAACGATTGGTTCAAAACACGGAATCCTACGGGCTGAGAGTTCACTCGGAGTACTAGCAGTACACAGCAGAACATCCTTTTCAAGAGCGGAGAGCCATCCAAGATCCGCGTTCATGATGGCGATGTTCCGCAGTTTTGTTTCGGCTGCCCAGCTAAGGCAACACCACCATCAGCAGCAGCAAAGCGGGCCCGCGGCGGCTGCATCCGGAGAGAGTCTCGAGAGCCAGTTTTCCTGCCCCATTTGTTTGGAGGTGTATCACAAACCCGTCAGCATCGCCAGCTGCGCACATACGTGAGTATAGTTTGTTGACTTCGATGTTGTAGGGTAGTAGTGCTCCGTCTTCCTTCTTTGTTGGGTCAACGAACGATATCAGATAGAATAAAAATGTTTTCAAAACTGTGCAGCTGTTGTTTTTTATGCGTTACCGGGTAGTCAAACCACAGAACGTGCGAGGGTTTTTTTTTTTTTTACAATTTCATGGACATAAAGTCATTTTTTAAAGGATCTTACGACAAGCCTTTTGTTAGTTGTCAGCTCACACTAAAAATGTAACAGGCGGCTACCATCTGTTAACTTGTATCTTATTATTTAATACGTTAAACGTCAGTTGTCGTTTCATGAACTATGACATCGCTCTTTGAAGCCAAGAGCTCTAACCAAAGATGGTGCCTCCATTCCTTTGTGCCTCTATTGTTGCCTACAAGCTACAACACGGATGATTCTTTGTTACTGTAGCCCATGTATGACTGTCAGCTGGCCAGTTTCTGCGTAACCCAGTTCTATCAAAAGAAACGATATTCCGTGGGTTGTCCTGTGGACCTTTTTTAAATATATATTTTTGGTCACCTAAATGTTTTTTTTTTTTTTTTAATAATGTGACTTTTTGCATGAGCGTGCACTTCATGCACTTCATAGTTAAGAGATGCACAGTTTCTAGACGGATTACTGCGCGTGAGCTGGTGAAATGAACAAAGCAAGCGAGAAGCGCGCGGTGGTAGAATTCGTGACACCGTTTAGCGAAGAAAAAAAATGGACTCAATCTAGGGGGGAAAGTAGACAAAGTAGAAGTGAGGCGACTATTGTGGACGATGAACTGAATAGAGGAAGGGGATTTCCATCGGTAATAATTCAGAAGCTGTCCAGCTGTGGAGCTGAGACAGTCGGTTTGTGGACTATAGATGTTGCAGTAGTCAGAGTTAATTTATTATGTCGTTTGTGTGTGGGTCGAGAGCTAACAGGTCCATGGTTTTTTTTATTTGTAATTTTCTTTCCTTTTTTTTCATTGTCATATTAAATAAGGGACATTTGTATAACGTATCCTATAACTTGGTCAAAAAGGCTTCGACACCACCGAATAAAAACCCTCGTCCGACGATAACTAGCAGAATCAAGATCGGTTCAGATGTGATCTCTATAGGCTAGTGTTCCGATGTCAGAAGAATATAAAATAGCACATTACTTACAAAAAGCCCGAGAATGGCATGTTTTAACATTTCAAATAAATAACCTCGTCATAACAAGTACATATTTTGTAATATGGAAACAAGACGGTGTTCGTGAGAAAACGGAAACTATTATACCGCATGTTTAAGACAAGATCGTCGCGTTTGTTTCATGGTCAGTGAAGTTGTAATGTGCCCAGCCTGGCGAGGGCAGTGTACGTCCCTGCATGCACAAGCTTCAAATGTTTTGACTGGAATAAATGACATACTTGCACAAAGCCTGTTTATTTAACACTGATAATATAGGCTTAAATATTTCCTTAAGAGGTTAACAAAACATTACCCATGGATGATTTTATGATTTGGAAAGAAACTGTTTAAAGTGCACATCTAAATAAAAAAACATTCCAATAACCATTTTTTAAATAAATAAAACGGCAACTTTAGCATCACTTGGTTGGCTTCTAGTGCAGCAATAATATGGCTGACCTTGCTGACCTCAGGGCATGTATCTGTTTCTTTAGAAATTACTTGCTATTCGTTTCTCTCCACAAAGAGAGGCATTACAGTGTTGAAATTCTAAAAGTGGATGGTGTGTCAGGGGAACCCTCCAGAGTCAGTGATGACGTATTCCCTGCAGTGGGCCATCAGAGCACTCGGTCTGACTGTAAAGCAGACGGCCAGATGCACACGGTGTCTGATTCCAGTCAGTCTGCGTGTACATGGAGAGGGTAGGGAGTTTCAACCTGCAGTTTTATTTTTGTTTTTTTTACTGTGATCTTGTCTGATCTGTAGCACTGAACTGTTTTATACTTATTTGCACATTCCAATATATTTACCTTATTTTTTTTTTGGAATGGATAAAGTTGCTTTAACAGTGGTGTTGTGAAGACCTCACAGCTCTGAGGTGACACTTTTAGCTGCTTCCTGCCATTTTTAAACTGGTTCTCATTGGCCTTTTGTTAGTGAAACAAAATGGAACATGCATCAATAAAGGGGCCTGGCAAGCTGTGTAATGTCACCCGTGTGGGTTGAGAGTTGAGCCTGACTGGTGACTCTCACTGCCTTTCCTTGAGAAAGTTCAGGTTGCTCTGGTGAAGTTTAGAACAGTATGTTCTCGTGTTTGATGGTCGCTCACGTCATCGGCGTGACGATCGGCTCCCTGGTGGTTCAGACTGCGGCATGTTGCGCTGCTGGTGCCCCTGGGTTTTGATCCCCTCGCGCCGGGGCTCCCTGGCGGCCTGCTGCCCGTCTACGCCTCCACGGCCTCGGACAAGAGCTGCAGCCCGTGGCTGGTAAATCTGTGCATCAAACGGCATCTGTTCACTAATGCGAAGGTTAAACAAAAACGCATAACATCCTAGCACTGGTCGTGAAGGTGACACACATACACACACCAATCTCACACTTATGCTCATTACTAGAATCCCACATCAGGGACAGAACTGCATCAAAATCTCATTAGAGCTTAATTTCTAACAAGACACGCGCACACAGTGTGAGACTCGTTTTGTAATTCATACACAAAGCTCAAAACACACATTCGGCAAGCAAAACCAAGGCTCTCTTGCTAGTGTCACATATGGGGACTTGTATATTGTAGTGTATGTGGGAAGGGGTTGGCAGCAGACTTTCACCTCCCCTCCCTCATCAAGAGCTGGTGTTGACGAGCCTTCACCCAGAGCCTTAGATGGGGGTTTGCTGGTCTTGCCTCTGAACGAGGACCTCACAAAGCCTTCTCCAGGCCGCACGCTGAAACGTGGGGTTTTTGGTTCTCCTTTCCCTCGCAAACGGCAGTGGACTTGTGAAACCGCAACACGGTCTCCATGGCGATCTTACAAACTCCAGCATCTCGCTTTGGAGAGACTGTTTTAGGATTGATTTTTGTGTTCTTTGAACGTTCTTCTTGGGCTGCTAGGAAGAGCGTGCGTGCATGTGCATATGTGTGCACACGTGTGGGCGTGGCATGTCGTGTGTGTGTGTGTGTGTGTGTGTGTGTGTGTGTGTGTGTGTGTGTGTGTGTGTTTGAACCGCATACACTCATCCAGCATGATGGATGTAGATGCGGTTGCCATCCAGCCACCCCCTTCAGCCTATCTGTGATCCCCAACCCCCCCCCTGACCCCATCCCGCCCGTAGAAGAGGCCACTCCTCCATACACACACGCCAGCGTTCCAAACACGCTACCTGCTCTTGGCCTGCAGATGAGAAGGAGTAGCTCTGCAGCCCCTCATCCTAACCCTAGTCCTAATCCCGCTTCACGAGATGCTCCGTCTGCTTCATCCCTGGGAGGTGAAGCAGCTCTGAGCCTTAATTTCAGTGTAACGGGACGGTGAGGAATGGTGGTGGGTGTGCCTTGATCGAGCCGCAGTTATGCGACACTGAGTTGCGCGTGAACTCCCCACCTTGAGGACGCACCCTTCCTCCGTCTGGTTTTCTTTCTTGGTATTCATTTCTTTGTGTGGGAATATAAACAACTTGTGAGCCACTGAAATGACAAAATGACAGATGCTGTCTTGGTTCAGCAGAGAGCAATAAATTAATTGGAAAGAATCACATCAGTCTTATGTCTTTAAAGGCATGACCTGGATAAAGAATCCAGTTACCTTCAATTACGTCTGGCTGTGCTGTAGCAGGGAAGGGAGCAGACGTGTCCCTATGATCTGCCAGCCCTAACTTCTAACAGTCTGTCTGTGGAAATATATGTACTTTAGACATATTCTGTACTACTCACCTGCTCAAAGGAGCAAAGATTGAAGAACAGCCCGTTTTCTTTTCTTACGTCTTTCTTTCTCCACTTGTTTCTGGTCTCTCTGCCTATTTCGGTCTTTGTCTCTCTTTTACGACACACACACACACACACACACACACACACACACACACACACACCTGCGTAGCCCCAGAGGTATTTGGCTGGCTGCCAGCACTCTCACGCTCTCTGAACGACAGGCGTTTCAGTTGAATTTGAGCGCTTTGTGTCGTGGCTTAGATTGTTGCCGTGGTGTCTGGGCTCCTCCTTCCCCTCCCCCTCCCCCTCCCCCTCCTAGACGCAGCATCTGAAGCAGTCAGCGAAAACAATCAATTAACCTTTTGCCAGAGTACAAACATCAGCGATGGTTCATTTGGTAATGGGTTTCGTTGAATGAGATTAACCCAAAACAACTATTGCAACAACAATGTTATATTGTGATAGTAACACACATTACTGTATATTAAATCACTCTAGTGAACCACTGATGGGGTGTGACCAGCCTGGCTTCCAGCAGAATGACTGAAGCCTGTTGGACTGGGTTAATGTTACGATTCACCAGTGCACACAGCACTTGTCTGGAATGCTTCAGTACCAAAACAAAACAAGGTGTGATGTGTTTTGAGGACTTCCTTCTACACAGCTGACATCAGTACTATAAAAGCCAGCATACCGTTATCGGGACGTCAAAGATGAACTTTTACTAACTTCATTTTATTCAGACTTTATTTGCTTTTTTTTGAAGATTTGAAGTAATTCTTGTTTCTCCCTGCTTTGTGCTAATTTTGTTCTTTTGAAAACAGCACAAAGCTATTTTCAGACTCCGCCACGGCCTCCCACTCCTTCCTGAGTCCATTTTGTAGTGGGTTAGTTAATTTCGTGTCACTAGTAGAGCAAGGAACCATTTTCAACCGAGAACAGTAATCTGGGCTCACTCTCTGATCACTGTCAGAATATGTCTCTGATTATTTCTGCTCCACTAACACATGGTCGGGCATCCAGAGGCAGCAGTCTAACTAAGCAGTCTGATGAATTATTCACCACTGCAAAATGAGAGAGCACAGCAGAAATCCTGTTATGTGAAGAGTGGGGGGGGGGTATGATGCTGGGGGAAGCGAGGGCTTTGGTGATGCCAGAGATCGGCAAAGCAAGCAGTTGGAGCGACGTGCACAACATCGAACGAGGGCTGTTTACAGACGTGACCCACTAATGCTCCTTCGTACATCGTTTCCTTTTTGTGTGGCTGCTGTTCGGTTCGGTTGGGTTCAGCCGGGTTAATTGCAGCCTGTTTTAACTTGGTTAAAGTGAAAGGGAGTTACATGTCGCTCGTTGAGAAGGACACGGTGCGTTGGCATCCCACGCTGCGATTGCTTTGAATTCTGTTTTGGCTTTAAAAAAAAAAAAAAAAATTCTCCCATCTGTGCACATGCATAAGATGAAAGCTGATTGCGCTAAATTAATCACCAGCGCATCCAATGAACCTTGTTTGGAGTGCATGAAACATTATGGAGGGCTTGTTCATCTGCTAGGGCAGGGAGAGAGCAAAAGGTGACAATGAGCAGAATTGATTTGTCATTTCCTGAAGGCTGGGGGGGGGGGGGAGCAGCGCAGGCCAGTGCTGAGGAACGGCAGGGATGGAGGGTCAAACAAGGTCATGCACATCTCTGCGCTGCTACAGAAGAAACGTGTGTGTGTGTGTGTGTGTGTGTGTGTGTGTGTGTGTGTGTGTGTGTGTGTGGATACACTGAAACCCTAATCTGTCGCTTCATGTTTTACAAAGAAAGTAACATAACCTAAAAAACATTGGTAACCCTAAGGTGATCCTCCAATAACAGCTGATATAGCAGCCAAGCTCAGACACACAGGCTAGTAGTGGGTTTGTACTGTCAGAGGCTACTTTTTGTCAGTATAAATACTCCTGATCGTGAGAGGAAGTACTCCACCACCCCCACCCCCTCTGTCTTCATCCATCTTATTTTTGAAAAGCCAAATAAGGAAGAATAAGAGTTTACTGACTGCAAAGTTGATTCGTCAACAGCTACTTTAGTAAAACCTGCGCTGAATTCAAAGTGGCTGCTGTCACGGCAGTGGTTCATAACTCCAGCGAAAAAGCCATTAAGAACTTGGATCTTAAACATTTTAATTTATTCTGTGCATCCTTTTTAAATGAACTAAAAATTATTCAAAGTATTTTAATAACTGTACCGGTCCAGTTTCTGTAGTGCGTTACGTCTGAAAGCCAAATCCGCTGATCTGAATGTAGACTGATCAGTGTAGACTGTTTTATTCCTGTCCTGTTACTTCTTCTCCCTGAGACAGATGAAGCCATCATGAGGAACCCTGCCTCCACCACGTACAATGACGCTTCGGCCTCGCTTTTGTTTGTTTGTTTGTTTGTTTGTTTATGCTCTGGCACACAATTATCTTTGCAAAGCTTTTGCAGTGCTGTGTGTGTGTGTTGTGAGGCTGTATTCTCAGTCTTTGTTTAGCTCTGGGTGGATATGTGTGTATGTGGTGTTGGGTACTTCATAATTGGCAGATCAGTCTTGTCGTTTTGTCCAACACTGGAAAGACTCATGCTTTTCATCCTTTTTAGAGATATTACTGCTACGCTTTGTAAAATTAATTGTAAGGTCATAGTTTGGCAAAAACAAATTTAATTTCGATTTATCCCAAATGTTTTTGTCCAGTTATATACATATCTGCTGTTAGCTTTGCCCTGGAGGAAGTAGGCTAACCAAGCATAAGCAGTAGACTATACAGGGGGTAGGGGGGGAGCAGAAAATGAGATTTTTGGCAGAAATATTATTTTAGGTACATGTTGATTTTGTCCTTGTTGTATGAAATTGGACAGTGTTTCCTTTCTTTTCTTGCTAGATTTATACACTTCATTTCTTTATAGATTTGTGTTTAACTCCAGCAAGCATCTGAAAGACAGCCTTGACTGGGATTCTAGTGTTTGAGGATGGAATGGGGGTGTAGAAACTTCAGAATATCTTTCCAAGTAGACTTAATTTCATGTAGACTTCATGAGAAGTGTTCATTTCTATTATGAACTGTTCAGTTTCTCTGGGGGGCAGACTGAGATCTCTGGGATCATTCCTGATCTGAGGCCTTGAGGATGCCAGTGGAAAATTAACTGGTCTTATGTCATTAGCATGGCAGAGATGTTTCCTGTAACAATGACCTTAGAGTTTATATAATTATGCTTGGCGCCTTTCATCTGATTGGCTTCCCGGTGATTTAGATTTTTTTTTCCTTTGAATTTCCCTAGATGTCAGTGAGTCCCGGTTTCCTGCTTGTGTTTCCAGATGCATGAGTTCATTGTTCTGAGTCTGGACCCATTTTGAAGTGTCTGTAATTCAGCCTTCTGTTGAATTACCGATGTGATATTTTGGGATGGATCCTGGGGTTCTCTGTGCTTTTGTACAGCCAGGGTTGGTGTTTTCTTTGATCTTCTCCATCCAGGCACACAGGCTGAAACAGAGGTGAGGGTCTGGTGGCATTAACCATGCTGACCATTTTTCTGCTCTGCTAGGAGCAATGTGATTGGTTTGTTTTGTGAGGAGGCGCATGCATGTTGGCAAAGTTTCTGCCAAGACCACATGTGGCCCAGGGCCCAGTTAACAAAAACAAACAAACAAACAAACAAACAAACACTGGACTGTTGGTCCTCCATCCACTAAGACAAGCTGGCATGACGGTGTGGGAAGGACTTTTGCGTTCAGTGAAAAAGGAAACAACAAATATACTAATCAATTATGGTTTGAGAAGTGAATTCAAAACTCTAGAATGGGGAAGGAATTAAGGCTTGGTCTGGAGATCTGCCAAGCTTCTGTGTTGTGCAGAGCTCCTCAAAAGTGAAGATCTGAGACAAGAGAATTGGAGTTGTGAACAACAGAGAAGTGGTGGGGTGTGCCCCCCCCCCCCCTCAGCCATCACAGAGAACATTAATCATAAATAGCGAATTTATGGAGCAGGGAGGAGTCAGAAGTAAGGGCGTTCCACAGCACCATATAGATTTGCAGTTTCCTGTCAGGAGGAATATCCATCAATGTCCCATGTCTCCGTGAGCTCGGCTCAAGACGGCAGTGTATACACATCCGACAGAAAGACCTCTTAACCTAGCACCAAACCTCCAGCTACTCCTGCCTTCCTCTCTCACCTTCCCTCCTTCCCTCTCTCTCTCTCTCTCTCTCTCTCTCTCTCCCCCTCTCCGTCTCTCTGTCTCTCACCAACACAATCTCTCCTAGACTCTTTTCCCCCATTCCGTCTCTTTTTAAGACAGTGACTGGCACATGCATAATGCCAGTCCCAGGGTCTGCAGGCCTGTAAAACCGCAGCACTGGGCTGGCAGAAAATCTTTGAACAATTCACAAACCCATGCTCATCAATCAGAGAGAGGCCGTGTGGCTGGCCTGCGCCCCGCCATCCCGTTTTCCCACTGCTGAGTCATGCTGTCGTGGAGAACCTTGGCCAAGAGACTCACGCACCCCTGGCATCCCGCCTTGTAGCTGACCTCTGGAACCAGGCCAGGTACAGTGGGTAAGGGACCAGTTCAGCAGGTTTGCAAACGGCTTCAGCTGGAAAAAACCCAAAAAACCAAAAAGCTAACGGCTGTCCCAAGCTGACGGAGTCTACCTGGACAGATGCACGCTTGTTTGGGATTGTGTTTTGAATGTAGAAGCTGAGAAATGATACGCATTATGTAACATGTTTGAATTTCTAATTGCCTTATTTGTAATTAGATGTTTGTACTCATCAGCCAGTCCTGAATGAAAATGCTTTACATGAGTGGTTGTGATTTCTCACTTAACAGCGTCGGTCTGTTTCTGGAGAGTGTCCTGAATAAATAGATTATGTTCAGAGCTGAAATATAGTCTGTGTTTACGGACTCGGGGCTGTTGGGCAGGTCTGAATCTGAGAAATCCTTCAGTTCTTCCAGTTAAACACACACACACCAGATAAAGAGATAAAGTATCATTTTTGTATAAACTTGTTTCAGGATGTTCAGGATTTGTGAAATGCCCTTAGATTTTTCTAATTTCTTTTTAATAGCTAATATGTAAAGTGTTTTTAAAGTGTGTGTGTGTGTGTGTGTGTGTGTGTATGTAGGTTCTGCGGGGACTGTCTTCAGCCATGTCTCCAGGTGACGTCCCCGCTCTGTCCCCTGTGCCGCATGCCTTTTGACCCAAAGAAAGTGGACAAGTCTTCCAGCGTGGAAAAGCAGCTCTCATCTTACAAAGCACCATGCCGAGGGTGCAGTAAAAAAGTGAGTCCACACACACACACACACCCATCCAAAAAACTCATTCATCTGCACACCTTAAGCAGGTCTTCCCTTTACCTCCTCCTCTCCCGTGCCGACCTGCAGGTCACGCTGGTCAAAATGCGGTCTCACATCTCGTCTTGCACAAAGGTCCAGGAGCAGATGGCTAACTGCCCAAAGTTCATGCCTGTGGTCCCCACTTCTCAACCCATTCCCAGGTGAGCGGACAAGTCCCTCTCGCACACTTTCATGTCACTTTTACAACCGTTACCCGTTTCTGACCCCCGTGTTTCCAACATGGGTTTGACCCATGTTGAATCCTTTTTCAGCCTGAATTAATCCCAGGTCAGAGCTGTTTACACCAGGTCTGGGATCAGGCATCGTCAACAGTTTAAACCACCAACTGAATTAATCCCAGGTCAGAGCTGTTTACACCAGGTCTGGGATCAGGCATCGTCAACAGTTTAAACCACCAACTGTCAGCAACGTCATTAATAGTTATTTAATGGCAGTTAAATATGAAAGTGATTTGAGCTTTATTTATTTTGTTCGTTGATTTTCTAGGCTCCTAAGGAGCCGGTGGCTGACGATTCATTTTCATTACATCTTCTGTAAACCAACTGCTGATGTCTGCTGTGCTGACCGTGCTGGGAAACGAATGACATTTAGCTACATATCCTGCAGCTAGCTAGCAGCTGGGCCTGGGTTGACCTGGCTTCCAACCAGGGGAACGGGGCCTGTGGGAACAGACGCAGGTGTCTCGGAGTCGGCGGCGCAGGGTTGTGGCAACGGCTGGTTGTCAGCCGAACGCTGAACTGCTGTGGAGGGAGTGCGAGTGTGTGGCGGCTATAGAGTTTGTCATGTTGTTGTTTGTTGGTTGGTTGGGCTTTGTCTGTGCTGAAGGGAAATGCTTGTTATGACTCACCGGGTTCTTCACCGGGTTCTGCTCTCCCTAGGACGACACATTCAGAGGAACAAATGGCTCCAAAATACACAAACCAGGAAGCTGTTCACTATTCGCACCGCTGTCAGACACACAAACCATTGCTTACACACATACACGCACTCTACCGCACTACTATGCATGTGTGTACATGCACGTACGTGCATACATGGTGCGTGTGTGTGTGTGTGCGTGCGCGTGATCCCCTACGCTTTTTGAAGACGACGACGATCCAGAGGGAACGAGAAATGTAGAAAGAATTAATTAGGTCTTGTAGGTCTTCAAAGGAGAACATGTAGATGCCCCCACAGTCCTGCGTAGGATGTATCTGTGTCTCTCAGGGTTTGTGGGGCTCATCACAGAAATATCTCCCCAGCTAAGTGCTAATAAGTGACTTACTACAGTCCAGTGGACGCAGAAGCAGGTGCTGAAAGCTCAGGGAACTTCACACAGATCTCATTACATTATCATGCTATATAAAGACGGTCTCAGTGGTCCACATCTATTACTGTAAGTTTACACGTTGAGCTTTAAGTGGTGTGGCAAAATTGGCAGTATAAAATGAGATTGATTTTCTATTTAAACTTGGTAACTGCCTTATGGTTTGAAATTTTTTTGAGTTTTGAGTTTTTGTTTGCTTTTATTTTTTTTGTGTGTGTGTGAATTTTGGACTTTTTTGTGTAAAGATTCAACATTCAGCCTATTAACCTGTGATAAATTCGTTATCCCAACGATCTTCCCAACGGCTGCCGTGCGGTTTGCAACGAATCGGCCCTGGAATACCAATCTTTTTCTCACCTCTGCTGAGGGGAATATTTCTGTGTTCGTGCATCACTCCTGTACCAAATATACCTGTGATAGAGACAGAAACGTTCCATTTCAGTCCCGCCAGATTATAGCACCTGCTTCCAGCTCAAGTATCAGTAGCTTTTGGCAATCTCCAGGGAATTTAGTCTACTTCCTCACAACAGTTGCTACTTTCCCCTGGCAGCTCTTTCAGACATTGTTGGCATGAGAGTACTAGTCATTAGATTTCACATTCACTTAACAGATTTTTTTTTTTAATGCCAGATGTAGTGTGTGTTTCCCTGATGTACGAGTATTACTTATGTCATTATCTATGTGTTGTTTTTTTTATGATCTTTTTCCCTTATTAATTAAGAGAACAAAAAATCAATTGTTGTTGTATGAAATTGAGTGACATGCTGAGGGGTTTTCCTAAACTCTTGTGCACACTAGTAAGGTTTGTGTTACAGACTGCTAGCTCTGTGTGGTGATTGGAAATGTTCCATCAGGATGATTGGTGGAGGCTACTCCTAATCTATAATACTAATATAACTGTAATATACTCTCATAATACTCGTTATCTATAATACGAATATAATATAACTATAATATAATCTCATAATACTCATCTACAGTCTGCCTGTTTTTCCCACATTGGTTCTGTCCACCTGGATGCTTGTGTGTGTGAGGATGGGTGGAGCTGGGCCATGCTGGGTGGAGCTAGGTGAAACTGGGCGGAGCTAGGCCCCACTTTGGACAGCTAGGAGCAGATGACGTATATTAAATGTGGGACGGAATTCAAAGACCATTGCTTACTTGGCAGAGGGACGTCTTCCTCCAGAGAAGGATTTGTTCCCATCCAGCATGTTCTTGGCAGATCCGCACTAAGCTAATAGGCAGCCCAACCTATTAACAAGGTAGCTAATAAACATGTAAACATGAAGTACTTTTACAGCTTTCGTGTGCTTCCATGGTGCTGAAACGGAATGAAATTTATGATGCTCTCATGTTTTAGGGGATGCTAATGCATTGCCACACACAGGTAAAATGGTGCTTTGGTGTCTGTTTTCCCGAGCCATTAAAAGTTTACTGTATTCCATGGCCTTTAAAACCATTTTCTGCTGATGTGCTTGTGGAAAGTCTGATCTCCACACCACACTCGCACTTCGTCCATATGAAGTTTGAGGACAGGTTAAGGTCATCGTGTGTGTGTGTGTGTGTGTGTGTGTGTGTATGTTTGGCCTACAGTGATGACGGTTGTATTGATCATCATCACTCCAACTCGCCACTGCTCTTCTGAGCAGCAGTAAATGTGTAGTGCTGAAAGTTATCCTTACTATGTGAAATGGATAACATGTCGGGACATGCTGCTTAACAGGGCCCCTGGAAAGGATCACGGTGCTGGCTGGCCACTAGAGTGTTGCCCAGCCCCTGGAGTAGCATGAGGTATTCGTTGGCTCCTGGGGTGGGGTGAGGTGCTAGAGGGGCTGTGGAGGAAGTGGAGCGTTAGCTGTGTGCTAGTGAGAGACAAACTGATTCCCTTGCGGTCTTTTTTTTTTCTTTCTTTCCTTCCTCACAGCAATATTCCAAACCGATCAACATTTGTGTGCCCCTACTGTGGAGCTCGAAACCTGGACCAACAGGAGCTTGTGAAGCACTGCATGGAGAATCATCGCAATGACCCCAACAAAGTGGTAATTGAACAAAATGCTACTAGTAATGACCTGCAGTTACAATAGTCATGTACATACCAGTATACATATCCATCTTTAAGCAGAATATTGCAATATAAATATTCTATCAATCTATTTTGTAATAACTTTTTTGAGGTCTTTAATAACTCAGGGAGACAATTTAACAAACAAGATGCAGGTGTTTGTAACTCCCTTCATCTCTGTTTGTTAAATTGTTGATGAGATAATGTGGATTTTAAAGAGCGCGTGTGCGCGTGTGCGCGTGTGTGCACGTGTGAGGAATGGAAAGACTGTACAGATAACCCGAGGCTGAAGAAGCTGATATAAAAGTGAAATACCATGACCATGTTTAGATGTTTTTTGTCAAGATACATATTGCACAGTTTGGGGCCTGTGTTATAATTTTGAAAGCACTTGGTTGAAACACCAGCCATGAGAGCCAGCGAAGTAAAATGTATGCATCAGTTTCTCAGCATCAGAATAGTGTAATGTAAGAACTGAATGATGTAGAATCCATTTTAACTCTGTAACGACAGATCATAGGATTCAGTGGCCATTTATGGTTATGTGAGCAATTTCAGTCTTTTTTTTTTTTAATTCTAGTATTAAGTGGTATCTGGTAAGATGTGCCTACAAGGATGCCTCAAGATTTACAGCTTTTAATCTGCATGTGGTTTCATGGATCATCTGTTTGCACATATCAAGACTGAGAAGCCTCAATTATGACATCCATATCCGAAAATCTGAAAATCAATCTGTGTATCAACATGGCATTGCAGTGGAAAGGGATGTCATGCTCAACTAACGTCATCCCTAGTCCATAGAGGCAAAAAAAGAGAATTATAGTCCCACTACTGACCCCTGGAGGACACCTGAATTAACACAACTGTAGTATAATATTGATTTTCCTAAAATTTAATATTCTTTGTGTTTAGTGTTATAGGAGTAATAATAACCTAGACTTACACCAGGTTTTCCAATACTTTTAAATGATGCATTTAAATGGTACATTTAAATGATGGGAAAATCATGCAGGGTCAAGGTTACACTTTTAAAAAATAATCTTTAAATCTTTAAAGGCAATCTGCCTGCGAGCGGAAAATAATGATGCAGACACAGATAGGATGTGGTAGCGAAGTTGGTCAATATCCAGCAAAGAACGAAGCCACGGAGGACCTTCTTTCACCCGTGTGCTCGGGAGTGACGTGGGTTAGCGTGACCAGGAGGGAAATGACGTGTCTGGTTTCGGCCTCCCTCGTGTATTCCAATTAGAACGAAGCCTAGGCTGCTGTCTGATTCACTAGGAAGATGGAGATGCCCTATAGGTGGCTGATGTCTGCGATGTTATTGTGTCACTGATATCTCTGCACATGAGTGAGTCGTCTTTTGTTCCACACTCCTGATGCAAAATTCATTTTTCTTTTTTGTGCTCCTATGGTTTTGCCTTAAGGTTTAAGCCTTGTAGGTACAATTTATTCTGGATTGAGAATAAACATGGAACGAGTGTGTGTGTGGGGGGTGTTTCTGATCTTGGTCCACTGTCCACGTAATTGCAGTCGTACAGGCATGAATGCAGAACGTGTCCCCTGGGCTCTGCCTGTCCCCCTCACTGGTCGTGTTCATTTTTCACCACATCTGGCCAGAGTGTCGATTGAGCTTTGATTGATTGTTGGATTAATGTGCACACTGCTGTGGCCAGGTGTGTCCCGTGTGCTCAGCAATGCCCTGGGGTGACCCCAGCTACAAGAGCTCCAACTTCCTGCAGCATCTCTTACACCGGCACAAGTTCTCCTACGACACATTTGTGGTGAGCAGAAGCACCCATCTCCACCCTAACACACACACACACACTTCCTCCTTTGCTGTAATAATTGAAAGCAATACTTCACTAAATACCAACATGTCTAAAAGTTAATAGAACTAGTAGAAACATGGTGATTTACATAAAGCTAAATTAAGGTGGGTGAAGCAGGGCTATTAGACTGTACTGCTTTAGCAGGATTTTTTCCATATACTGTATGAAGTCTCTGAGTCTGATTAATTTTGTGTGTGTGTGTGTGTGTGTGTAGGACTACAGTATCGATGAGGAGGCAGCACTGCAGGCAGCACTGGCCCTCTCTCTCTCTGAGAACTGAGACACCTGCCCCAGCAGCCTCTGACAATCCCCCTTTAGTCCTGACTTCCTCTCTGCTCTCTTTTTCAGTCCATTCTCTCCATTTCTCTCCATCCTTCCCTCCTTTCATTTTAACAATCTGTGCACCTCGTAGCTGCTCTGCTGGTTTTACACTTGGTGTGCCAGTCACATGATGCTGGTCACATGACCTCGTATCTTCTGAACAAGGCCCCACCCAGATCTCCACTCTGAGGGGTTGGAGCATGGTGAATGTGGAGGTGGGAGAATATTGTCATTTCAATTGCTGCAGTCAATAACAGTGCGACAATGTGATTTATTAATTTCTTATCTTTGGTAAATAACACCAAAACATTCAGTTCATACTTTGGGGGGGGGGAACAAAGGAATAGAAAGCCCCATTGTTACATTGTTTATCCACAGATTTATTTATTATTATTTTTTTGCTGTTTTATTTTGGGGGGGGGGTTCTCTTTTTAATTTTCAAACACTGGATAGATGGCAACACCTCCTACTGGACCAGTACGGTATTACCACCGCCGGAATATGTGAGAGGGAGGGAGGGAGGGAGAGAGCAGCTCCCCCAACCATACATCACTTTATTCTAGAAGAAACTGAGATGAATGACTAAGGTTTAGAGCAAGTGGCTTACCTTGTAACAGTGACTCAGACAATACCAGCACAGTGGAGAGAAAAAATAGCTGATTCAGTGTTCACAAGAGCTGATTCAGTGTTCACAAGAGCTGATTCAGTGTTCACAAGAGCTGATTCAGTGTTCACACCATCACAGCACTGACATAATCCATTCTACTATGTCACAAACACCCCTCCCCCCTCTTTTTAATTGCAAAGCTTCTCTGACATGGTTTTATACATAAATAAATTCTAGTACAGATGTTCTTTTATAGTGCTCCAACAGGATGTAATAGTGCATTTAGTCTTCACTCTGCTCATACCTGGTTACCTTGCTACAATAATATTTTTTACGATGCATCAGATTAGAGGAAAATCTATATTTTTGAAGAAAAAAGTTTCAGTTTCAAATGGTGCACTAATACTGAGGAAGAGAAACGTACGTTGAGGAACGTGCTCATTTATTTAACCTTTTTTATACCTGACAGAGGGAAAGGTAATGGCTGCCCATTTTCCATAGTGGGTGTGTAGTTGCAAAGCTCAACCACTAGGTGGAACTTGGTTATAAGCGTTAGCTTCATGGGAAGGTAAGCATGAACCACAGCCATTCAAAGCCGAGTTTCAAGTCTCTTATTTACAGCTTGATATGTAGTTTTTCTGAACAGTATTGGACCCAGTATTTGGATCCAGATCCATATATAGTATTTAGAGAGAGTTCTGATACGGATCTGGATGTCTATATGCGAAAGTGAGTGTCCTGTAGATGAACTTGCATTGTTGTAGTGAATTTGTTGCACACATCAAAGAATTAAGCTGAATTAGCAATGATCTTGCCTGTTGTGTCGACCATGGGTGGCTATAAGGACTAGCCTGATTTTGATTAATTAGAAAAGAAAACAAATTTAGTTCATGGCTCACAAATATATAAATGAGCATCAGTTGAGAGACAATTCTTTTTTTTTTTTTTCTTTTTTTTTTTGACCAGACTGCCCTGAATTGAAAATCGGTTGAAGTTAAGGTAAATGAATTGAGGTCATAGAGCACCCAGACCTGGTGGCTGCTCTTTGGGGGTGCATGTAGGAACTGCAGACATGAGAAAAGCAATTGTGAGAGAAGCCCGTAAAGTAAACATGGAAGTGGACAGATGATTATGGGTTGTGGGGTTCAATGTTATGTTTTTGTTTTGTTTTTCTGTTAATCTGTGTGTGTTGACAGATCGTTGTATTTGACTCTGCTTATTATATTTATTTAGCTCTTGCTAACCGATCATTTATCCAATGCGTGTCACAATCATATTGTGTTTGTTAAAAATTAATGGCACAGTTATGAAATCGGCTTGTTCGGAACAGTCACAGACTGGTTGCGGGAAAATAACTGCCAATAAAGAAAATCTGGAGAAAACAACAAATAATTCTGAATATCCAGTTAATGCAGTCAGAAGACAATTACTTTGAGTTATCTTGCTTTAGGTTTGTAATCATTGTGTGTTTTTTGTTTGTTTGTTTGTTTTTAAATCATTCAGCATGATCATTCTTGATTTCCTGTTCTAGCTTGTAAAACTGAGGTGGGTTGATTCTTGCTGAAGCACTTGATTTAGATATCATCTCTGTCCTGTGTTCTGTGTATGGTTGTACTTTTAAAGAGAAATGGTGTTTCGACATTTGCGTGCACACAGGTGTCCGCCACCGTGCTGTAGATATGAGACCTGAGCAGACTGTGCTCAGTACTGTTTGGTAGATGAAGCATGGAAGGGCTCTTTTAAAGATTCTGCCTGTATAAGGAAAATATGGAAATTTGTTGTACATATTAAAAGCGAGATTAAGGTGTTTTGCCTCATTATCGTGACCTAGGTTGAAATCCTGATTAAGGTGGGATCCTCTTTTGATGAAGAAGCATGTTTTTAAAACTTTGCACTTTGGTTAACACAAATGTCCTGGAGAATAGGTAGTAAAAATTATTTTACCTCTGTTTTAGTTTGCCTAATTACTGCCAAGTGCATTTTACAACAGACGTACGTGTTGTGTCATTGTTCTGTTGAAAAAAAGGAAGATAAACTCTGCTTTTGGAGAGATCCAGAGCCTAGCAACAGTCTTTGTGTTTTTGTGATGGTGAATAAAATTTAATATTTGCCACCAGTAGTACAACGGGGGACAAAAAAAAAAAATTCTTATTTAATAGCAACAAAAAAAAAAAAATACAGCTTTTATCAAACAAAAAAAAATAGTCTTTGAGAAATGTACTCTGTGTGATCTAATGGATGTGGAGTATTCATGTGCTGACTTGGTGTGAGGATGGTAGGGTGGATTGTATGGATGTACACAGTGTGACCTGTTGTAACATCTTCATGAGAATTAAGTGATGAGGGAAATCAAGTGAATTTTTTTTGCAGCAAAGGTCTTCTGAAAACATTTGAGGGTTTCTCTTGCTGTTTAACTAGAAGCTAACTTGCAATCAAACAGTTCATTTCCCCAGTGTTTTTACTCATTTAATGCTGTTTTCTAAGTGTTAATTGAATACCATGTGCAAATAATCTTCAAATTCACAGCTGTAGCATAACGTAGGTTTTTAAACTTAAACTTTTGATATTGCAGTTCCTGGTTCTTCTGTTCTGGTTCCCTTCAAGAATGACCCTATGTTGTGTAATGTGTTTTTTTTTATTTATTTAACAATCATGTGTTTTCATCACTGTACCCCACAACAAACTTCTGTGTCTCATGCATTGTGGACCTGGAGTAAACTGGGTCTTGGAGTTAAAGACAGTGGATCACACGCTGAACACAGTGCTTGAGTATTCGAAATCACTTGGCATATTCATTGGTCAACTGTATGAATGAAGAAGGACTTGCTAGGTGTTGGTGCCTCGGGATAGCATTGAGATATTGTAGGAATAATATATATATATATTGAATGAGGAAATGAGGACATATGAGCCAAGTCTAAGGCTAAAGCCATGGTCTGTTCAACAGAGACTCTTAAGATTCTTTCCCTGAAAGGAGGACTCGGTGCAGGGGAGCTGGGCGTCATACTATATTACATCAGGCAGAGGGCGCTGTAACAGGAATTGGAGCAGCATCTCCCTGTGTAAGCAGTGGTGAGGAGACGGAGAGAAGCTGACCTTTTTGGTTAGCTCATCTCGGCATGGAGCCTTGCACCCAAACTGCTTCTTCAGTGATTCAACAGCTCTGAGTGTGTGTGTGTGTGCGTGCGTGCGTGCGTGCGCACAAATCTGTGCTTTCTGATCTCAATGGGATTTATGCGTTCATGACTCGACAATGACGGTGATAATACAACAGTAATAATGATAAGACTGATGAGACGCTAACAGCGCTGTGAGTTTTTGAAGCTGTAATGCTTATTTGGGGTTTCATAAGATACTTATATGATGTATTTGTAGCAGTTCTCCTTCTCTCAATAAAACCACTGACCCATCCCAGCCAATCTTGTTTCATTTCTGCTTCAATTAGGTCCACTGAAAAGGAAGAAGGACCATTTAAACCTACCCTGAAATCTCCTACAAGCTGAAATCTCCTACAATCACTAGTGTGTTAACAGGCCATTTGAAGTGAAGCTGCTTACACATTTTACATGTACATTACATGGATTGGTTTAAGGTATGAAGTTAAATATTTAAATGCATCAAGAACTGCATAAACATCTGGTTATTAATATGATCTGTTTTGATGGCGTTTATTCATAATAAAAGCCATGGAGGGGAAGTATTACTTTAAGAAACCCATTGGCTTCTCTGTCATACTTAAAGATGGAACATAACAGGGTTGTTTGATTGTCTGTTCCTGTTTCTGCATGTATGGTGGGGGGCGGGGGACAAATGAGAACCGCATGGTTTGGGGTGCACTTTCTGGAGTGCAGCTTAATCACTAGCCCTCAATAGACCCCTGACAATCCCCTCTAGTGGGGAGATTCTTTTTTGCGCAAAAAAAAAAAGAGAGGCACCCAGGACCCTCGGTGGGCCACAGAAGCCTACTCACAATTGCTGGTTGCCTGGGCAATAGCTGCCTTTAGAGGTGCCGGAGCTGGAAGCCGGTGCGCCCTATCTGGAACAACGCTGGGCCTCCTGGGAGATGGAAGTCTGGGGGAAAAAGCACGCAGACACTCCCAACCTGCTCGTACTGGCAGCGGCATCTATCCAGGCAGCAGCAGGTCCAGAGGTCCAGGGCACCGGCTCGGATGGGGATGGGGATGTGGATGGGGCGGTATTGTGTATTTTCTGTTCAGTTCAGAAAGCCTTGAACATCTATATTCACATTAGACACTGTGTAAAGAGGGATCTATTCCTTGTTGGAAGCATGCACATTTTAGTACATCATATCAGATTTCTTCTCTGAAGGCCATTTCTTTTACCTGTTCTTTCACAGATACCTTAAAAAACAGGAAGGTTCATGAAATTGAGCATATATATAGCATTTTGAGTATTTTACACATTTTAGAATAATGGTAAAGGCACTCAAGCCATGAAATCTGAATCATGGCAATCATGAAGTGTTGTCCTAAATAGCTGCATTATGCAGTGATCAAATCTGTGTTCTTTTCTTTAAAGTAGCCACCCTTTGATGACAGCTCTGAACTCCCTTGGAACGCTTTCTGCCAAGCTTCCTAAGGCACATGAGATGCTTCACCAACAGAGACTTTCCCACATGTCCTGAAATGAGTGAACCACTTGCTGGAGCATTTCAACACAATTTCTTTTTTTTTTTTTTAGGTTTATTAGTGTTGGATATACATAGTCTTCTAGAGTTTTCTGTGAAACAGATTTTAGCATGCACCAAAAATGTCTACAATTATGAAAATCATACATTCACTCAGCTGCAGACTTTTTACCAGTACAGTTCTAATACTCAAAACTATTGATGACGGTGTAAATGTCATGATGAATTGGAATTTTTTAATGCATTTAAATTGTAAGGATTCCTGTTCACTACTCATCAAAGCTTAGCACCTGACTGATTGTTCATTGTTAATCAACAGGTTAAATAAGGTCTTGTTTGATTAGTGTAAGGAGTATCCCGCCTCTCGTCTTCACGGTGACCTTAACATATGAGGTCAACAGGACCCTGAACCTCCCATGAGGGGGGCTGTATCCATGGGCTACTCTCCAGAAGATGGGTGTGTGAAGGTTAAGTGTACCATCAAAACATGGCAAGGGAGAGGGGGGGGGTGTAGATAAACAGGTGTGGAGGCTTCATCTTTTCAAAGGTTGAGCACCGCCCCCAATACACTCACACACAGGCACACATTCACTACTCTTGAACTAAGTAAAGGCATTTGTGGGTTGAACACATCTATTTGTGTGCTTGAACAGAGAACAGTGAGGTTTGGATTTGTATGACTGGTTAAACCAGTGTAGGATACTATATTACATGCCGCACTGTAAACTGCTTGTTAATGCTATTAATTTTATTAATGTTGTTAATGTTACAGAGATTGCAAATAGAAAATCTCGCTTAGAGAAATCTGAAGAAAGCTTGAGAGGAACCAAGGTCCAGAAGAGGAACCATCTCCCCCTTTTAAAGTTGCTTATGTGCTTATGTGCCTGTGAACTTCTGCACCAGTTATCTTGCATGAAAACTAAAAAAAATTATTAAGCAAATAAGTTTTTAATTTAAAATACTGTCCCACACACAGACTGGAAGGTTATTTCATACAATCAGCTCCAGACATTTGGCCAGTATAGTAGTACTCATACTCAGAACTGTTGATATTTATGAAAATGCCCTGTTGTAACTGTCATAATTCTAGGTACTAACAGTGAAGTAGAACATTGGCATCTAAGGAAGTGTCATGGCCCGTAGTAGGACATTCACTTAGAAAAGTCTACAATACCTTTCTCCTCTTATCTAATCGATTTTGTAATCAATGTAGAATTTGATGGCCGGCCGATGAAATGTTGATAACATCAGGATGACATTCATGTGTAGCGCCACAGCCGGCTTCTAACACTCTTAACTAATTATCTATTACTTTCACTTTTAAGCGACACTGTGCAACTGGGCAGGTTCTCTGAACTAAGGCTGTACCCTCACTCCACGGCTCCATACTAGCTAGCCTCGTCACTTCACTAGCTAGCTAGGTTCGCTAACATGGGAAATCTCGACAGACGAGTAAATGCTCGTCTTTATAGCAAGAGTAAGCAGCTTGTAAAGTCTGTCCATAAAACGACATTCCGTACACTGTTTTAATAGACTTGTCTAGCAATCACATTATGGTAAAAGGTCTTCAGCGAAGGCATCTATAAAATACTCACCTAGTTAGCTAGCTAGAAGTCTCCTCGCTCTATGAACACAGTGTTGGCTGCTCAAACGGTTTGTATTATTGCAAATGTTTTGTATTATTAAAAATGCCACACCACAGGTGATTTTTTCATACTTGTTATACATAGTCCCCAATCGCATTAAATTGAAGTTTATTATTTGGACATGCAATTACAATTGTGTGTCATCTGCATGACATTAGAAACTAATGCCATGTTAAGGAGTAACGCCACCAAGAGGTAACGCATAGTGTAAAAACAGGTCCAAGCAAGAGGTTCCATTGATGCTGTACTGGATGGAATATTTACATTTACAAATTAGTATGTAGGATTAGTACATACACATTTGTACTGAGGTCCTCATTAAGGATTTCTAGCCGGTCTAGTAGGATAATGTGATGTCTTGTGTCAAATGCTGCATTGCGATTAAGAAGAACTTGATATACTGTAGTAAAACATCATAACCTTCACTAAAACTGTCTGTATTTTTGATATGACCTAAATACTGAATGAGATTTTTCTAAATGGCAGTTTGTATGCAGGTAGTATAACTCATTTTTATCCACTTTGGTTGCACTACAGCTTCCTATAAAATCTCATATAAATGTCAGATATGAAATTTAAAAGCTCACATGGGTCAAGATCTTGATTACTGCTACCTCAAGATTTTTGGGAATGTATCCAAGGCTGTTAGTAGTTTACTGTTATTAAAAAAGGCTTGATTATATCTGCTAACATTTCTTTAAGTAGACTAGTGTGAATGAGATCAAGGAGGCAAGTTGAAGATTTAAAAGCGAAAATAATTTTAACAAGCTCCATCTGCTAAATAGGAGTAAAGATTTGCATCCAACATTATTGTCCACATTATCTAACATAGAGCAAAAGGCACACACTAAGTGTGGTGTCATGAAATTCAGAGGTTATACTTGAAAGGTTGTCAATAAATGATCTAAAACCTACATTATGACTAAGGTGAAGATTAATAAAATCAGGTCAGGGACTATAATATTATGAAGGAGAATAGCTATGTTGTCTATGCTGACACCAAAATGTCAAATTCCATCAAGTCTGTGACTGCCTGAATTTGTAGGCCTCTTTACATCTTGTGTGAAACCAGTGGAGTGTAGAATGGATAGGAATAATTTTGATTTGTTTGGCTTCATCTTCTTTGTCTGAGGAGATAGTGAGCGAGATTTACGGCCTAGTTAAGACATCCATCCAGAGAAAGTGAACAGGATGTTTCTCAGGGCCAGGGCAACACCGCTTGTGCCCAATGCAGGGCGGTGCCGTCGCTTGACCTCTGAGGGTAAAGGTCATGGCACGGGAAGCAAACGTGGGAGCGTGCGGCTTGGGGGGGGATTTGCAGGCGGAAAATAAGGCGGGGGGCGCCAGAGAACTGGAATGGTACATGAAATGTTAGCATGCTGCACCTGTTCAGTGGTGCTTTTCTGTTTTTTTTTCCACAACAAGTGGACAGATATAAGCAGGATCTGCTCCCTGCTGGCCAGAACAGGGGCGAATAGCAAACGGTTGGAGTAACAAGTGCACTGCACTGCACTCATACAGCGTGTGTCAGCGAGATGTAGGAGCTCGATATTTATACACTGCCAGCGCTCACTGTGGAAAATATTCCACTGTGAGGCTTCTCAGAGGTCATCCACCGAAATATCCCCCTCAGGTCAGATAGCATCCGATGGCTGGGCTAATAATAGACCAACTTTGTCTTCATGGCGCTAAAAGTGGCAACATGGATTGTGATATTGTGCCACGATGCAGTGGAGATGGTGTGTGGCTCTATATTTATAGACTTAAAAGTTTGTATTAATATCTGAGAAAGGGGCTCACTGCTTATCCCGTCAAGCCAATGGAAACCTATTCATTATTTTTACATATCATTTACATGCTTTGCTTATGTAGTCACGAGCTGTGATTGGTGTTTGAGGTCGATTATGATGCAGCCGTAGCCCTGTTGTACTAGGAAAAAAATCAACTTTGACCTACAAGCGAGTCTTAAATCTTAAAGCTGCTGGCTACATCTTAATATGGCTCAATCTATTTTTCCATGGACTTCTACTGAATGTTTTTCTGTGTGTTCTGATGCAAAAAAAAATGTAATTAACCTTATCGTTCCTCATTGGAGAGATTGCTTGGAAAATCTCTGATGTGTTTTCAAATTGAAGCCAACCATTCAGTGCCCAGGGTGCTTTTCACTCATTTTCTTCAACAGATTGGACCCAGAGCCTTAAGACATATTTGAATGTGTAGCGTGGTGTCAGGAACAACAGTATGGATCTGTGGGATTTAAGATCACTTGCTAATATAGTGGTTGATATTGTTACTATATATTGTAGTAAGTCTAGATGGAACTGATGGTACTGAGCGTGTGTTGATGGTGCCAGTGGGTTCGGGTGCAGCCTTAATCACTGGGTTGGCCAGTATGGATCTGCAGGGCTAAGGAATGCTTATGAGCTTCTTTATGTTTATGAATTTATAGAGGTACGGCCTGTTCTTGGAGGTGGGAGAGATGCCAGACCTCACAGCTGAGCCTCTTGGAGGTGTCGTGATCTCAGTTCAGTGAAACACCAGAGAAGGGAGGCATCTACCTGATGACTCCTGAGAAGAGCGGTTCCTACCTGATGACCCCTGAGAAGAGCGGTTCCTACCTGATGACCCCTGAGAAGAACGGTTCTTACCCGATGACCCCTGAGAAGACCGGTTCCTACCTGATGACCCCTGAGAAGAGCTTGCATGGTGGTTGTTTGAATAGAGGGTAGTCAGGGTCTCTGTTTTGTGAAGCTCTGATAGACTGATTACTCATAATGTCATAAACAATATCTATCAATGATTATATTTTTTTTAATCCTGGAATTTATATATATATATAATATTAAGTTGAAGGGAAGGTACAAATTGTATGGCAGCTGAACTTTTCTTGGAGGACTTCTTAGTAATGGTTATTTCTTTTTATCAAGGCTATCTCTGCTTTCACTACAGTACAGAATTTGTGTTTCTTCAACCATCACCAATGATCAGTACAAACACAAATCCAGCAGTGGTCTGAACCAAAGCAAGAAACTTTCCTTTTGGAAACAGAAAAGCAAGAACCACTTGAAAATGGACCATCTGCTGAATGGAAAAACATGGATGGCCATGACACGTGCCCTGGACAGACAAAGAGCTACTGGAGGTGTTACGCCTGTGTGATGATCTGTCTGAAGATTACCTGTTTACAAGTCCCATCAGTGTCAAAACTTTTTTCATGCTGGATAAAATGGAACACTTTACTAGCTTTGATACTCAATGCACTGTATGATTTCTTTCTCATTTAAACATACTGTGCTCATACTGTAAATGATTTGAGGAATCCCTAAAATCTCACATCATCTCATCCCAGTAAAAATAAATAAACCATCACGACAAGGATAAACGGTTACTCTGAAAGGCATTTGTGGTCGCTGGCTGAAGAGCAGGGAAGAAATTTTTAGCAGCTGAGAAGTGGGGGTTGCAGGACTGGTGGGGACCCTGGCCAGAACACAGCACTCCACATTTCGGGATTGCTCTCCCAGTGGGGAGGAGGCACAGGTGTCCTGCGTGGAATCAGGGAGAGAGCTTGCTCTCCTCGCCACACTGGAAACTGAGTTCCACTGCTCCATGCCAGGGGGTGGGGTGTGGCAGATGGAAGCCCCTTTACAGCTCCTGGTTTGCACTTGATCGGAAATAGTCCCAGCAGACCTATTTTTGACCCAGCTGGTGTGGTTTGACGACTGGACCCATGTCTCCCTCACCATGGCTACAGAGTATTTTAGGCCAATAGGCTCTTTTGTGGAGTCACATAACCTATAGATAGGCTGTGGCATCGCCTGATGCTAACATCTTAAGGCCCGACGACAGAAGATGCCCGCTCTGCTACTTATGCCTCTGTGCTCCACACAGCACCTGCGGGCAGGTGGGTGGAGCTACAACTGCTGGAGAATGCGGTGGGTATAAATCCAGCGTCCGAAAGGTGAAGGATGGGCCAGGCGGCTCCGCTTGGGATATGGCCAGGAATCCGTCTGGTTTGTGCCTGGGCTGCCATGGCTCTAGTAAATCCCAGGGAGCCTTGCAGATGGAGCCAGACCCCCTGACCCCCCGACGCCTGCTCTCTTACCCAGGACATGGCCCTCTTACATGGGATGAGGTTTTCAAACTTATTTGCAGCCTGCTGGAGCTCCTCAGATGGAAGCCAGTTACGGACTTTACTTCTATTTGTGCTGCAGTGAATATACACAGAACCATAACTATCAAGACCTCTGTACTTTTGGAAGGTTTTTCCCTATTAATCTCCAATGATCAAACTGAATGTTGTGCAGGTGATAATGTTATGGCAGACTGCAGCCTACATAGTGTAAAAGTTTGCGGTCTTCAGACAACTGGTCACTATGTACTTAGCTGCTAAGCAGGAACTAGCCAACGCCATATTGTTTTCAACTCTGGAAATGGACTATTCAGCAATACTGAATTATCATCAACTAGCACTGATACCCAGGTCTAAAAATCCTTTGGTGTTGGAAAGGATCCCATAGTACACAGTTTTATCAGTTTTATAAAAGTGCATATAGCCATGAACCAAATATCATTCCCAAGACAGGTGGCTAACTTGGTCCACCACTGTGTGTTTGTGTGTGTGTGTGTGTGTGTGTGTGTGTGGTTTGTTTGACAGACGGCTCAGAGAGAGAGCCGTCAGCACCCAGACTGGCTCCTCTCCTGTCTGTGGCTACTAAACCAGGCAGCTCAGTGGCTCCGGCCCCCTGTGTTTCCAGGAGCTCCTACATGCCAGCCATGGCTGGGATTCTTTATAAGAAAAGTGGCATTTCTTTTTGTCAAATGGTCTAGAGCTCCCCCCTCCCCTGTCTTAATCTCCTGCTCTCTTTCCCTCTGTCTTCTTTTCTTTCCTCCTCCTCTGCGTTTTCTCTTGTCCTGTCTCTCTTTTTGTGTCTTATCCCTCTGATTGTCTCCCTCTCCTTCACCACCCCCCTCCTTCTCTCTTTCTCTCTCGTCTCCCACTTGTGCTGAGCAATTGGAAACAGGTGACCTCCCCACTCCTCCCCCTTCCCACCAGTGACTGAGCCCTCCACCGATGGGGTCCTGGCACGGCGCCAGCTCGGCATGCAGCTGGCCCACCCCTTCCACCTGCCAATAAACACATATATATACAAGGAATTTTCCATGGACCATTACAAATGGGAAACATTGAGGGTTTTATTTAGACTCGTAAAATTCTCCCTCCGCCCAGTTGCCCTCCAATTGGGCATATTAATTAGCCAAAGACAAAAACAGAGGCGGGAAATGCGATTCTCATTAAGGGCAAATGAGGTTACATGACTCGGTTGTCCTCTGTCTCCTGTGCCGTCCTTTCTATACCGAGAAATTATCCGTTTAACACCTAAAGCAAAGAATCTTGTACATGTATGAACAATCAAATATAGAAGGGGGGGGGGGGGTGTTGCTATGGATACGGTTCTACACATACATTCACTGGTTTGAATCCCCAATGGGGCACTGGAATAAAAGAAAACAGACCATGTGGACAGTGGGTGAAATATGTATTTCAAGCAGCTATTGAATGCACAGTTTTGCATTCATCCTAATCTAACACATTAACTTATTATCAATCGTTTCATGGGTCTCAAGAGTTTGACCATGGAAGATGACAGCTTGTTGATGCAGGCACATACAGTGATGTTCAAGATGTTTTTGTTTTGTTTGTGAGGAAATACGAAGCACCAGACAAATCTACAAAACTAATTTTTTTTATTTCTCGCTTTAGAAAAAAAAAAAAACACATTTCGTACAAAATCTTATTTTGAAGTTCCAGTACAAATTCCATTATCTTATATTATATACACTCAAGAAAAATTAAAGCAGTGTCCATCTTGCAGCATGCAACACTCCTGGTTCATCGTCCGTCAGTCTGCACACAGGCTCGGTGTGTGTGTCGTACTCCCCTCCCCCCCAGCTCCTTAGAGGAAAAATCGGCCTGCTGAGAGGATGCTGGGAGAAGCCAGGGAAGCGGGTGCTCAGCCAGAGTCACACCCTCAGACCCTCAGGCCATCGGGCAGCAGCCTGCCTCCTCATGCTTGGATAGGAGGGAGATCCTGGAGAAGGTTTTAGAGCAGCCCCTGCACTGGTATTTTTTAATGTCGGAGTGTGTCTGAAGGTGGGCGCGTAGATTCGAGCGGTCTGCGAACGCCCGGCTGCAGTGAGGGCAAGAGAACGGCTTCTCACCTGCCATGATCAAAATGAGCACAGTTAGAAACAGGGAATAAATAGAAACAAATGGAAATGCTCCCTTCTGAAAAGCTATACTTATTACTTCTACGAAATACATTTAAAATTCATTATTTATTTTAGTTAGTTTAAACTACACGTATCCAAAGTAAAAAAAAAATACTTAAGAAACGAAGTGTTGAAGTAGCTTTAAATTTAGTTAATTTAACTTCAAATAACACATCATTGTTCAGTTAACCTCAGTAATATTGCTAAATACCTATAAAAAAAATTCAGGTATTGCTAAATTTCCTTCGGGATTAATAAAGTATTCGTCTGTCTATCTAATAATTTATTCAGTTAACTACAGCTATAAAGATAATGTTCACAGTTAAAAATATATAAGGTTTGGCATAAACCTCCATCCTTGAATATACCTGCGTGTGTAAAAAGTGGGTTTAACCGTTTGTGTACACATACGTGTTCCTCTGCGTGTGTATGTGTGTGTGTGTACCTGTGTGTGTGCGTATGTGACCCTGAAGAAGCCATGGTCTGGAGAAGGCCTTCCCACACAGCTTACACACACAAGGCAGTGTGTGTGTGCGGATGTGCATTTTCAGAGCCCCCAGGCTCACATATTCCTTCTCACAGTACTTGCAGCTGAAGTGTTTCTGACAGTGCCACTCACACTGGAGCTGTCTGTGTTTGGCCAGGCCCGAGAAGGTGAAGTAGGCTTTGTGGCAGTCAAAACACTCGAAGCGCTCCTGACTGCTGCCGTCGGGAGCGAGCCCGATCAGGGACACGGCAAGCCTGGGCACCCCGCTGCCCTCCACGTGTCTTCCACCGCGACTGTGCTCTGGTGGCTGTGTTCTTACCACCTCCGGCAGGGAAAGAGAAGGCCGTGGATCTCCGAGGAGGCAGTGACTCGGCGTGAGCGGGTAGGTGTGGCCAGGCGCTGGACCTTCAGACGGCAGGTCATTGTCCGGAGAAGACTGGGGGTGGATCACTGGATCAACGGGATGCATGTGTAAGATGGAGCAAACGTCGGGGGTCGGGGGGTGTGGTTCAGGCAACATGCTCTCCTGTAGATGCCGGTGGCCAGGTCTGGAGCAGGATAACTGCATATTGGTCACTTTTGTTTGGTTATCTGTAAAGTACATTACCAATAAGGCCTCTGTCAATCTCTGAGATTCCTTGGACAATCGCTGAAAGGATAAATGTCAATGTTTCAAACTTTTCAGTCAGTTTCCCAACAGATCATAATACGGTTTCTGTTGCTTTGATAAAAAGGCTGTCTGTAATCTTCAAAATAATCCCCCCCAACGCTTTAAACCTGCAAAATCAATTAAACAATATGGAATCCAGTGAAGAGACGTGACATTTAAAGAATTTTTCCACTAAAGGAAAGATTATGGTTCAAACTGATTTCTCCGTACTTTTGCTGTCTGGGCGTTTAAATCCGGATAATTTCATCGCGTTTTCTTTCCTTCACTGAATAGTAAGCATGTCCTTTTCTCGGAAGAGGTTAAGGGGCCCGTTTGCTTAAGAGAAAGCATGCGAACAAAACCACAGATTTCAGGCGGATCGCAGGGTAAAAGGAACCTTGGAGGCACCTAGTGCCCCCTTCACTGCGCTTAATAGGATCCTCCAGACCCCCCCAAAGCAAGGACTAACAATAAACTGGTCTTTTGTGTCGGAGCCTGCACCTGCTAAACTCCAGCCGCGTTTACGGTATTGGTTGCAAAGGTTCGTCTTGATTCTCTCATTATTAAGTCATCTGCAGCATAGAGCATCAGCAAAGTATAGAGTCGGGATAATCAATATCAAAATCAGAGAATCACTGCCAACCTACGTGGATGATCCGTTGACATGCTGCGTTTGTTGAATTGAACGCACAGCAGATTCATGTTAAAGACCGCATAGTGTCAGACTTTGAAGCGGCACGGTTTCAAGTACAATTTACAGAGGTGACAGACTACATAAAAAAATGTATTAAAGGAAAATAAACTTCTCGTGACTTCTCGAGAGACAACAGCAAATAGACAACCCATTCCTGTTTAAAACCTTGTAATTGTTTTAGCACGGTTTGATATAAAACTGTGGCAGGAGTCTCAAAATAACTCACCGTGTTTCTTTGAATCCAACATGCCATAGTTTGGCTTCTTGTGACTGAGGTGTTTTTTCACCAAGAAAGATCGTGGCATCTTACAAGCGGACTTTTTTTTAACGTAGCCAATAACTCACGTCTCTCACGACTACACAACTCCTAGCGTCGGAAGAATGAGCGTTTATGTATGGCCGTTTTAATAAATAGCTGATGCTTGAAGGCTGTCTTCGCACTACATAGAGAGGGAGTCAGGTGCAGGGGTCGTCGGAAATTTGCACAGACATCCCGTCGAACCAATTAGAATGAAAGGACAAGTGGAAGGGGGCGGGACCTTGTGTCTAGCGGCATACTCCAACAAAACAGGTGCATGCATGTGATCAAAATAGCATAACTTTGCCACATGTGGAGTGTTACGGTATTTACATCTAGGCTATTCAGTTTTTACTCCTACAGCATGACACACCTCGATGTGAGGATATTTGAATTGTTATTTGAATTATTTATAGACAAACTGCTGATGGAATATGTAATACTGTTGATTCAAGACTAGGTTAACCTATATAAATGTAAAAATGACTTTACGATCTGCAGTGATGTAGGTGACAAAAATTATTTGAAAGAGGTTTTAGGCTGCTGGATAAACAAGTGTAAATCTTTCTCGCGGTTAATACGTAGATATGACCCCCCCCCCCCTTTTTTTAGCGCGAACCAAATAGCTGATCTGAAGTGCTTGAAGAGAGACACTACCTCCATTCTTCTCCCTTGTTACCAATATGTTACTCACTTGGTTCACTGAAAGTGTTAAATGCTCCTGAGCCGCCGACAAAAGCGTTCGGTAAAAATGTCTCTTTTTGAAACGGACATGTTAAAGAAGCATTTAGTTGTGTAGGATTAGGTTAACACAACATAATCTGAAACGACAAGTATATCTGAATAGGCAAAAATATTTTCAAATGATTGAAAGAGTTAGGCTGTTTTAAGGTACCAGTTTGAGTTTTTATTTTTTTAAAGATTAGGCAAATCCAAAGTTACATAAATATAAGGAATAATGCTTAGCCTATTCGTACTGTATTATTTGTGCATAAATATTGGCGTAATTTCACTAAAGTTTTTTATCAACCTTGTAGCATGTGGTAAACAATTGTTCAGATATGAGTATAAGTGGTCTATAACCTAATATACTCAAATACTCTATTTTTTATACACGATTTTTTAGTTTGACAAAGTGGCATACTACAGCAGACAATAGCGGGTTTAGTCTACGTTATTTGGTTCTGCACTTTTAAATAGCCACCGTTAAACTAATGTGGAACCCAGTGAGGAGCCCGCAAAGCTCTGAAACATCCTGGAGCGTCTAGATGTGGTGAAATACAGTATTGGAATGCGTAAAGGAAAAAATAGGACTCATTATCGCCATCTGCTGAAACTAATGTTGCTTACACTGGCTGCTTAACAGCTGGGTTGCTCGAAAAAAGCGTGCACTTGTTGCTTACGTTTCATGTCTATGGAACGCCTTTTTAATATGGAAGACCAATAGGGCCAAAACATGTTAATTATTTTTAAAAAACCCGGAATTTATTGTCGCCATCTAGTGAGGTTAAAGTTGCTTACACTGGCGGATTAACAGCTGGGTTGCGCGTAAAAGCCTGCACTGCAGCGTGTTTTTAACATGTGAGTTAAAACATCTTAACACCAATCGCCTGCGTATTTTTTTTTTTTTTTACAGAAATAAACTTTTTATTTAGGTCTAGAAAACAAAAATGTTTGTGTACATATTACACGTGCAGACACCAATCTTTTTACACATGCAGATGCAAAAATTGGATCTTTAGAAAATATTTAAGGAGATATCTAAGAGGTGAATATAAACCAGTATGGGGTCTTTTTGATTCCACTAACATTGTAGTTCTATTTCCTGTTAAGACAGTTGTAGGCCATGATAATTGGAGCAAATAGTTGGAGATTTGTTGTGATTGATCTGCTTCCTTGCCTGGTATGACATCCCAGCCATGATAATATTGAATTTGCCATCACAGAACTGATATTTAAGATGCAGTTTATCTATTTACTGTCTGATGTTTTTCCTTTTCAGTAAAAGTTTAAAACATTATAAGTAGGCTAAGACATCTATCAAGATTTGTCAAATATACACTATATTGCCAAAAGTATTCGCTCCCCTTCCTTGACTCACATATGAGTTTAAGTGAAATCCCATTCCTAATCCATAGGGTTCAATATGACGTTGGTCCACCCTTTGCAGCTAGAACAGCTTCAACTCTTCTGGG